>VDFB02014264.1:0-28653 GCA_007258455.2 Sequoia sempervirens
TGCCTCCACTGGCAGCCGGGAATACCTTTTCCTTCGTGCATCAAGGTCATCCTTGATGTTGACCCAGTAGTCCTCCAAGTCCTCCTTGTGCCTGTATTCCCGGGTAGCCCTTTTCTGTGCCCCTCCGGTGATGTCAAAATTCATTCTCTTTGAATGGAAAGAGAATCCATAGGCGGCCAATTCCTCACCTGCCGTGTGAGCTGATTGAATGGAAGGACACATCACATCCACGCCAATCCCAAGAGGGAAGTCACCTCCAAAACCAGTTTTATGTTTCTCCCTCTTCACCACCGTATCGAACTCACAAATTTGTCTTACGACCTCCAGTAGCACTATGTGATCAGTGGGATACCGGGGCAGTCTGTAGGGAGCAACGGGGCATCCATCAATCCGGAGATAAGTGAAAGTGGGGAACTGGATGAACCAGGCCCCGTAATTCTTAATCAACCCCTTAGCCCCATCGGACAATCTAATGTGCTCCGCATTCTGAAGGGTCCGGGTAATGTGCATAGTGAAGGCATCATTGGCCCTCTTATAATCTCCGTGTCCGAGGTGCAATTCCGGATAGACCTCATAGATAACGTCTTGTCCAACGGTTCCCGCAGGAGTCAGTCCCTTGTAGGGGTAGGAGATGGCCAGTATATATATAACATAGGAGGACATGGTAAACTTCTTTCCTTCCAAAACATTCCTCAGTTGCCTATCTATTTCTGCACTGATAAGTCCTGCCCAGTGGTAATTCGTTCCTTGGCCTATCTTGGTGATCACATGGACCATCCAATTTTCCAATACCCCGGCAGTTTTAAGTCCAGCCACCCTGCTCAACAGTGTGATGGCGTCATAGATATCCGGCCTGAACTTCACCCTGTGCAACTGTTTGGGCAATTTGGAGTGGTGAGATTTGGGCTTCTCAAGCCTTGAGTTGATAAGCTGTTGAGCCTTAACTGGCTCGTTCTCATAATATGTGCGAGCAGTGTCAATGTTTAGGGCGCAGACCGAGGGGAGATCCGGCATGCTGAAGGCCCGGGCAATGGAGGCTGGACTGAAATTTGCCAACACTCGTCCCTCGGTGCTAACTACCATCTGTGTGTCAAAAGCATACTGCCTAGCACACTCCAAAATCAGATCGTAGCATTGGACTGCTGGAGGGAACCCTGCCACGTGTACCAACCCCGAGTTCATCATCCCCTGCCTCAATGCCGACTGGTCCTTCTCAGCTGTTCTTTGTTTGAATTCATCATAACGCCAGGCACCAACATTTGTATCAGACACATCTGCCCACACAGAAGATATCTTACTCTCTGGGACCTGACTCTTCATGTCCAATCTCAATCTTTCTGTCTCAGAAACTGCAGATGCCCCTGCACCACCTTTGGACTTCCCAGCAGCAGCTTTGCTTGATTCAGCCTGCACATCCAAGAATCATTATTAGAATTCAATTATTAAGCTCATATCAATCCAAAATGTTAGCATACATCATATAAATCCATTAAAACCAAATGCCAATTGCCAATCCTCCGAGATCCGGAGAAATCAAATAATCCGGGAAAATACATTTGGGGCGGAATTCCGGAGAAATCCGACCCAGACGGATTTCTGCTGCCAAAGCACCATTAGCCATGTAAATCATTAATACGCTCGGAAATCAAAGGAAAATCATTAATTTTTTTCATTGGCAATCAAGAAATAGGCACTAACAGACATTCCATCAATCCTATTACCGAAATATGCAAAAGAACGCGACCAAACAGGAAATCCGGAAAAATCTGAATGGGACAGACCTTCGCGGACAGTGTCAAATGCACCGGAAATTAACCCCGTCCGCGGAATAAAAGGAAACCAGGAAAATCCGGGAGACCGGAAATTCCGCGACAGCCTCGGAAACCCGAAAAATGGAAAATCGTGCACCAAAACAGGAGCGATCACAAGATCTCCAATACCTAGGCTCGAATGAACCCAAAACCGACGACAATCACTAGACTCGAATATGCAAAGGGTTCCAACACTCAGAAGCACTCAAAGGAAGGATCCCATACTAAAACGACGATGCCCTAAATCGAACAACCACATATCCGCCATTAAAACCAGAGCAAGCTTTTAGGGTTAAAATATCAGTTCGGGATTTACCTAAAAGCCCTCTAATCCTCACAGGACGGGGAAGCCAACATAAAACGAGGCGAAAGTCATTCAAACACAAGATCAAATCATCGCGTTAACCGAAACACCAAGGAAACCCTAAATTCGCATGGTAACACACTCCGCACCCAAAACAAACATACAACACGACCCAGAATTCTGTCGAAAATGTAAATATGCAATTAAATGAACAAACAGAACTTATAGGGCACGAGAGATGGGCCTCAATAAAAAAAATGGATCAACCCGACTAGATAAATACGAAACCCAAAACCAAAACACGGGCCGACCCCACAATTCAACAATGCCCAGTACAAGGAAACCTCAGATCACCATGCAAGCAAACGGAAGGGCGACGAATACATACCATGGATCAAGACGGGCAGAAATCGAGCTCAAAAAATTAATCCACGTGACAACACGTCCAAGCCACGAGATACTGGCAGCAACACTCAAGCAATTCACGCGCAAGCAAACCAAGATCAATCCTCAAAGCTCAAACGCAAGTTCTGAATCGCCAGAGCAGAAAACGAGGAAGCAATCGAAGTTGGAATGAATCAGAAAATGCCCTAAATTCGCCCTTATACCCGTCTGAACCAAGGTACCTCGGCCATTAATGCGCGAAAAGACGTTTCTGACAAGTCCGGGAACCCGAGCCCCAAGTGGAATTTCGGAGAATCCCAGAATGCGCGGAGACACGGATTCCGCGGAAATGCAGAAACCGGGGAAAACAGGAAGATCGGGACTTTGACGGGATCCGGGAAAATCCGACTGGACCGGAAAATCTCGAAGTTAGGCAAAAACCCGGCATCGGAGAATCCGGCAAGAGACGGACAAGGAACCAGGGCCGAAAAAATCCGCCAGAGGCGGAAAATCCCGGATCTAGGTGAAAACCCGGACTTAGCCAAAAACTCAATTTCAATCAACCGCAACCCCAAGGCAAGGGCAAAGCCAGCAAAACCAACATGTCAAGACCCCAAAATGATAAATCCAATAAAATCAAATGTCAAAGACACAAAAAAGAAAGGGGGTCCCCACTCCAAGTGGGGCGTGTGTGCAAAAACTGCACAACAAATGGCGACTCTGCTGGGGAAATGCTCCTGAGCATTTCGATGACAAACTGGAATCAAGAACCCAGAACTCTGGTTTCAACTCAAGTAGTTAAAGCGAAGAAACTCCCAGCCATTCAGACATTCCTATACCAGGGTCCAAGTGTGTGTAGGTGCATATCTTCCCTACCTTCAGTTGCAAAGAACCAGACTTGGTATGAACAGGCTACGTAAAGATTCTGACCCTAAAAGTAACCTGGATAGAGCCTCGCTGCCAGTCAGGCGTTCATAGCCCCGACGAGGTTATCGCTGTGATCCTCCTGAACATAGCTCTACTGCCAGCCAGGCGTCTATAGCCCCGGCAGAGATATTCAGATCCCCCTGATGAGTTGAATTTGAACCTCAAGATTTTCAATATCCATTTCTTTTCTTTTGCTTCTTCTCTTTTCTCTTTTTTTTTTTTGCTACGAATATTTCTTTTTACTCAACTTATTCAACCTGTGAACAGTGAAGTTCACACTCAGGGCTGAGAACCACAGTGGCACTAGAGCAGAAAAAGATTTTTCACCTGTCCAGACCTTGTAAGGACCTTTTACGACTTCAGGTATATTTAAAGATTAAAGGTATAAGACCCCAATACATTCCTGTGCAGAGTGACCAGAAAATCTTCGCCTTACCACAAGGACAAGTGACATAGGCAACGGAATTCATACCATAACATTCTGGAAAAAAGATTAAAGTTTGTAAGGGAAATATCAGAAACATTGGACCTGCTTTGTCACCATTATCATACAGATGCACCCACAATCCCACAAGGAGATAAGACCAAAAGCAAGAGCAACGCAAACCAAAGCAAACCTATGCTAACCAAACAAAACCAGCAAAGCGAAAGGGAAACCTACCCTAACCAAAACAAGCAAAACAAGCAAAGAAAGCAACCTAACTAACTATTTACATGGCAAAGAGCTGAGAACAGCTCAAGACTGGAAATAATGTTTAAGATACTGCCCATTAACAGGCAGTGGCATGTCCTCTCCCGTGAGAGTCCTCAAACGGAAGGCATTATCTCCCAGAATTTCAGCAATCTGGTAAGGACCAAGCCATAATCTATCAAACTTACCATGGCTACCTTTCTGATCATGCGGCTTATCCCAATACAGGACAAGGTCAGAAATCCTAAAGGCTTTGACCTTAGCTCTCCTGTCAAACCATCGCTTGACTACCCCCTGATGTTTGGCGAATCTTTCAAGGGCATTATCCCGTTTTTCCTCAAGATGCAACAATTCAGCTAATCTCGCTTCCCTTCTATCCCCCTCATCATAAAACTGGTTGATAAACTGCAGAGTTGGGATTTTAAGCTGGATAGGGAAAACTGGTTCCAGACCGTACACTAAATGATAAGGAGAGGTACCAATGGAGGACTTAACCCGAGTACGATCTGCCCAAAGAGCAAACCTAAGCTGGGTATGCCAGTCCTTTGGGTTCCTCTCTAATAGTTTTCGGATAACAGTCAACAGGTTCTTATTAGAGGATTCAGCTAGACCATTCCCCTGGGGATAATAATTAGATGCAAACTTAACAACAATGCCATGATCAAAAGCCCAGTTTGAGAATTTCAAAGATGCAAAGGCGGGACCATTATCACACACAACAGCAATAGGACATCCAAACCGATTGAGAATGGCAGATTCTAAGAAATCGATTACTACCTCTGATGTACACTGCCTACAAGCAAATGCTTCAGTCCACCTTGTAAAGTAATCAGTAATGGTGAGGATATACCTGTGTCCAGCAGAAGATGGTGGATTGATAGGGCCGATGAAATCCATACCCCATTGAGCAAAAGGTTTTACCTCAATAACAGACTGGAGCGGAAGTGCTGCACACCTTTCTCTTGTTGCTGCAGTCTGGAAAATGTGACAGGTCCGTACATGCTGATGAACATCCTTGAACAAAGTAGGCCAGTAGTACCCTGCCCTCAAGATTTGATTCGCAGTGGCAATGGCAGAACCATGACCAGTGCCATATTTCTCATGAAACTCATTTATTACTCTCTCAGACTCCTGCCTCCCAAGGCACCTCAAATAAATACCTTCGTGGTTCTTCTTGTATAGGACAGCTCCTTTCAGCATGAAACCATCGCTTTTCAGTCTCAAGGCTCGCCTCTGTACTGCATTAAGATGACCAGGAGCCCGCTGATTCAGCAAATAATAAACTATATCATCATACCAGCCATCAGGGGAAACCGCTCCAACATCATAGTTACAGACAGACAATTCAGGGCCTATCTCTGCCATGGTCTGGGTGAGTCCCTGTCCTCTTACCAGCCTCATGGGCTGGATCTCAATGTCATACTCCTGTAGCATGGTTACCCATTTAGCTCTGCGCTCCCCTAACTCATTCTGCATCAGCAATAACTTAACTGCAGAATCAGGAACAATTGCAAACACCTTGTTTCTGAGGATATAGTGCCTAAATTTCTTTACTGCTCGAACAAGGGCATATGCCTGCTTCTCCACACATGGGTATTTCAACTTAGCATCCTTCAATGGCGTGCTCATGAAAGCGATGGGATGCTCATTCCCCTCATCAGACTTTTGTGTCAGCATTCCAGCACATGAGTGGTCTGAAGCAAAGGAATAGATATAGAACGGTTTACTATAATCTGGACTCACCAACACTGGAGCATCAGCAATGGCTCTCTTAATCTCTGCAAAGGACTCCTTCGCTTCTGCAGTCCACTCTATCTTGGCATCTTGTTTTAACATGGCATTTAGTGGCTTGACAATCTCAGCAAATCCAGTAATGAATTTCCTAACAAAATTAATCTTACCAAAGAAAGATTTCATCTCTTTCTTACTGGCAGGCGGCTGAATTTTTAGGATGGCTTCCACTCTCTCTGGATCTATAGCAATGCCTTTCTCTGATATCACATGGCCCAGCAGTTTGCCTTCTGTAACTCCGAAGATACACTTCTTGGGATTCAAAGAGATGCCGAATTCCCTGCACTTCTGGAACACTTTACGCAGATCTGAGATATGATTCCCTCTGTTTTTGGAGAAAACAGTCAGATCATCCATGTAAATGATAATGCACTTTCCTATGATGTCCTTGAAAGCGATATCCATAGCTCGTTGAAACGTGGCTCCTGCATTGATAAGCCCAAATGGCATCCTCCTGTAGGCGAAAGTTCCCCACTTAGTTGTAAAGGCAGTCTTGTGTCTGTCCTCATACTGGACCATCACCTGATTATATCCTGAATAGCCGTCCAGAAAGGACATCATCTGTGATCCATTAACCACTTGTAACACTTCATCCAACGAGGGAACTGGATAATTATCCTTTTCAGATGACCTGTTCAGATTTCTGAAGTCAACACAGAGCCTAATTTCACCGTTCTTCTTTCTTACTGGAACCAGATTCGCCACCCAAGTAGAATGCCTGACAGGAAATATGATCCTAGCGGACAGCAGTTTCTGAACTTCCTTCTGTATGAGTGGCTCCAACAGCGCATTAATAGGTCTCTGCCTCTGTCTAAAAGGCTTAGCACCTGGCTTGAGAGGTATAGTGTGAGTTATGATGGATGTATCATAAGTCTTCAAGTCTTCATAACCCCAGGCCACTATGTCTGGAAAGTCGTATAGGGCTCTGATTATTCCCTGTCTTTCTTCAGGTGTACAGACCTTACCAATGAAAACATTCTTCACATCATCTTCAGTGCCCACGTTGTGAGTGTCACACTGTCCACTGATAGACTCTTTCTTAGATTCCTGTTCCTGGTCTCTGATTTTGTCCATATCAAAAATCCTCTCCAGCTGTACCATTCCCCTCGGAATAGTATTGGACTTCAAATTTAGCACACCTTCCAGATCCAATTCTGCTTCTTGAGGTTCTGTTTCATCAATGATCTGTGAAGCAAAAACATCCGTGTTTGTGATAAAGTCAAGGATATGTTTATCATCCTCAAACACCTGAAAGTTAGTCACATTGTCAGGGACTGACGGGACAGGAGTTAATTCAACAGTAAACTTCTTCAATCCTGATAGGGACAGGGGCTGCAAAGTACTGGCCGCTTGAGCTAGGGAATCAGCAGTTTGATTCTTCTTCCTTGGGATCAATTGGATATTAAAAGCGTCGAATCCCTCGATGAGGTCCCACACCCTATGTCTATAGTTAGTCATTCTCCTGTCGTGACACGCATATTGCTTTCTTACTTGTTTGACCACTAATTCTGAGTCACCAAATACTTGCAAGACCCTGACCTTTTTCTTGAGTGCCATAAGGAGTCCATGAATTAAAGCTTCATATTCAGCCACATTATTTGTACAATGAAATTGGAGTCTATGAGCTGCGAAGAAACTCTTACCTTTGGGACTTATCAATTCAAATCCAGCTCCAGCCCCTTGCTTGGACTTAGATCCATCAAACTTGAGAGTCCAGTATTCCGCAGTGGTGGTTTTCTTCATTTTGTCTTTTGGCTTGTCAGTATTAGAGGTTTCCTCTGCCACATCAGGTTTCTGATTTCCATACTTTGCTTGCAGATTCTGCTCATCTGTGCTAGCTACCCGAGATGGATTCATGCTTTTGTACACTTCTTTCACTGCTGTTTGACACAAGCAACACTCCAATTCTGAGTGAGAAGCATTGTGGACTCTGCACCAATTCGGCAAGAGTAACTCCTTAAAACTTGTCTTCTTTCCTAAGTGAGTTTGATTCTCCGCGCATTGCTTGATGAAATCTTGGAAATTGTCCAGTAAGCTAATCTGTCTATCCTCAGGTTCTTCTTCTTCCTCAACTGATTCTGTTAGGACCTCAACAAGACTCGACCCTGTTTCAGCGTCCACTGGCATCGTATGCAACATCAGCACCTCTTCTACATCTGATTCTTCATATGGGGCGGATAGCAAGTAGTTTCCCATTCCAGCTTCTGATATGAGAACCTCGGTCGAAGTCTTTTGGTACTCTGTTATCATGTACTTCATTCTAGGCTCCCTCTCAATCCTTATCTGATTAGGCACTCCCTTCCAGGGAAGCCACATGTGAGAGTGGTCAGTGGACACATACCCATTCAGGGCTTTGGTGAACTCTCGTCCTAGAATTAAACCGTATGCATCAGGAATATCAGCCACTTGAATGTTAATAACCTGCTGGATTCTTGGATCAGAGGCTATCTGCATCTGGATCATGTTGAGTTCCCCTACTACACTCACTTCGGTTCTGTCCAACTGAGTAACCTTCTTCTGGGAATCAGCAGGTGTAATTCCTAGAGCCCTACAGACTCCAAGGGGCATCACGTTGGTAGACGCACCAGAATCTAACAAACAATTGTGAAGGTTCTTACCAAAGATTCGGACTGATATCAGAAATGGTGGAGTCTCCATCTTCCCTTGAAACAAGGTAGGCTGGGTATCTACCTGAGCCACTTGAGTTCTATCCTTTTCTTTTCCTCTATCTCCAGGGGGTAGATTAGTCCTATTCTGTGTCTGACTTTGTGTGTTCACAGGCTGAAAACCGGAGGTCTGGCTGATATGCTCACCAGAAGATTTGTCCGATGTCTTTGGATTTGCATCGTAAGTACCCAAGACAGCCTTTCTAATTGCAGGAAACCTCAACAATTCAAAAGCAGAAAGGTTTACCTTTAATTTCTTGAATTCCTCCGCGACATACGAAGCCATCTGTTCTTCACTCATGTCAGTGGAGACCTCCTTAGGTGGCTCCTCTGCCTTATCCCTGCTTGCTTGAACAGTCCTTTCCTTTTGTGGTTCTGCTTGAGGTTGTCTATCTTTCGAAAGGTACTGCTTGGAAACCTGTGGATAAGACGGATTATTGCTCACATTAGGATCTGGAGGGGTACTAAAGTTATTGGGAGGAATGGAAGTGGTGAAGGGCCCTCCAGGCTGTGGGCGTCTGTGAGGCATATCCCTCAATCCCTGTCTCTGAAACATCTGAACTTCTTCAACATAAGCTTCGTCCTGATCCAAGGGACCATTGTCATTTATATTTCCTTCGTCAAACAACCGGGCCACCTCATCCCCATTACAAATCTGATCTGTTTCATCATGGGAATCGGGTTCTTCTGGCATATTTTCCTTGCTGGCTGGAAAAGGAGCATGATTCAATACCAGCACAGGAGAATCATAGGAGTTAGAGGGGACAATCTCCTGTCCATTAGCGTTATTTTCCACCTCATACTGAAAAATGGAGGCTGCAGTTTGAAATTCCGGACATTCCAGTTCTGAATGCTGGCTTGTCTTATGGAGTCTACACCATCCTGATAGGGCTGCCTCTGCCAAATATACACCGTTAGGAGGTTTATCCTGGCTGACTTGTTTGTTCACAGATTGATTAACAATCTGATTGGCTGGCTGATCCAATGGAGTAGGAACTCCTCCATTATTAGGCCCTGTATTCCAAGTTCTGTTTTGTCCTTGTGGTGGCCTTTTATCAAATCCTGATCCACTTCCTTGGCCTCTATCAAAATTCTGCCTCCTTTCATTATTGAAACCTCTGTCATTGTTGTAACCCCTATCCTGGTTATATCCCCTATCATTGTAGATCCCTCTGTCATTACGCTGTCCCTTGTCAAAGTTATGTCCTTGTGAGAACTCCCTGTTCTGATTAGATTGCATTCCCTTCTGAGCAGCTTGCAACTGACTATTCTGATTTCTCAGGTAAGTCACTTCCAGATTTAACTTCTTGATTTGTTCAGCCATTTCATCAATTCTCTCCCTATTAGGATCTTGGTAAGGGATCTGGTTCGGGTTACTCTGAGGGGGAATAGGCATTGTGGCGGATCCCAAAGACTGGTGCAGCACCTCAGAATTCTGCAGGTAAGCAGGGAAGCTATTCTGCTGTGACTGATACATGGGTTGGTTCACTTGTTGTTGAGGGAAGTTTGTCATAGGAGAGATTTGGTTCATGGGATGACCAGGGTGTGGTACTATGGGTAATTGGGGAACTGGGTTCATAATTGGGGTATGATTGGTGAGAGCTTGATTTACTGCCTGAATCTGGTTGGGATGTGCAACTGGTCCCAGAGAAGGCAATGGCCCCGTCAAGTGCTGTCTCAAGTCTGTGCTAAGCTTGACAGCCTCCGTATAAGCATCTGTCAAGGTGGCTGGAGGGTTAGGTCTCCATTTCAGAAAGGTTGCCGTTAGACTATCCAGAGCTTCATAATATACTCCCAGGGCAGTACCATCATCTAGGACATATGGGTCTTGCAATCTGGTGAACGCACGATGGAATCTATTATTGAAACTGGCTATGGGTTCGTTGACTTCTCTCTTGACTTTGATAAATTGCAGGTATAGCTCATTAGCACTGATGGGTATTCGAAACTTTTGCAGAAAGGTCTTTTCAAGGTCACTCCAATTCTGAATTGAGCCAGCAGGGAGATGGTTGTACCAATAAAAGGCTTCTTCACCCAGGGAATAAGGAAATAACCTACAAGCAACATCTTCATGGACAATTCCTCTGTCTTTAAGGCAAGTTTGGAAAATCCTTATGTGTTCTTCTGCAGTTCTGTTCGGGTCATTCACATGGAATTTCGAGCAGAAATGCTCAGGATTTTTGGGCATTACATTATAAGCACCGAAGGACAAAGGTGACGGATTATTGGCAAGGAAAGCCATTGGTAAGAGCGGGGGTGGAGGTTGTGGTTGGTTAATGACAGGTTGGGGCTGTTGAGGGGGAACCTCTTCAGGAACGGGTATTGCTTCAACCTCAGGGTGAGAAGATATGGACGATGTTGGTGAAGGGATAGGTAATGATGATACTCCCCTATATGAGGATGTGGATGATGTTGGTGATGGAGTGGGCGATGATGATTCTCCTCTCCCTCTAGTCCTTCTTGACCTATTGGGAAATTGAAGTTCCTCTAAATCTTCCTCTCTGGTGGTGGATCTGGTATTTCTCCTAAATCTCTCTGGAGAGATGGCATTCAAGAAATGATCCAGTGTGCTCATTCAGGCCCTCCTTCTAGCGCCAATCTGTTGATGGTGTTTTCTGCACAGCAACAACTCATACAGAATGCAATATTCTATCTCTCTTGAAAGGTTATTTCCAATAATAAATTACTAAAAATCACCCCAAGGTCTCTCGGGTGTTAGGTCATAACAATGCATAAAACAACTCAGATGAAATGTGAAATTGCTGGTAATCACAATCGGACCTTACTACAAACAAACTGAACCCTTTCAACTTATCAGATCTGACAATATGATGATCTTGAATCCTAAGTCTAACCGAATAATAAAGAAATTGCAAAAGACAGGGATGCAAGGAAAGTGATAAAATCTAAATTACCGAAAGGACAAGCACTGCAAATGACATATATCTGGAATGGACCTATCTCAAATAACCAATTCTTGTTCGACCCACGAAGCAATCTTACAGAAACAGTGCAATCTTCTGAGGAATACAGATTTTCAAATCATAGACTTGCATCTACAACCGAACTTAAGCACATTCGAATATATGGTCCAGGTTGACTTCACTAGCCTACTACAATCAGATAGTTACTGGGAGTATAGACCAAAGATAGCTACCGACATTCCAAATATGAAATCACATACACCATTTATCCAACTAAACTAATTTATTTCTGAATATTAAACCCTAGATCTTCAAGCAATGTAAAAGATAGAACAAAAGAAACATGCGAGATGAGATAACACAAAGGATTTCACCAGGAAAACCACAATGCCTTCAATTGTATTAATCATCAAATGCTGCAACAATTCAACTGTTCTGAATATGATATCTGCTTCAAGAAATTCTAAAACTCTAACTATTGCTCTTGCTAATATCTACTATCAAAATCTTCTGAACTGAACCCTTACAATAAGGCAAGAATGCCTATTTATCGAATTTTTTCCAAAACATGTCGGCCCAGCCAAACATTTTACAAAATAATAAAAACCGCCAAAACAGGTCGGCCAAGGAAACAAACTAAGGCACACATTTAATGCCATCATCCAAGTCGGCCAAGGCACAGTCCCCAAGGAAGTCCGGTCCAATGCATGCCCTATGATAATAGGGAAGCACAAATCTCGAGATAAACATTAACCGCTGCTTCCTTTGTCTTTTCTCCGCGCTGGTGACCCTTGGACCTTCGAGAAAACTCCCTCCAGCTCAGCAATGGGTGGCAATGGCAAAACTTTGAGCCGGCATTTAATCGAATCAATCCCTTCATTGGACCGCTCAATGGTTTTCTTCCAATCCTTTCTGCTGGTCAGGTATCTATCTATCACTGCCAGATATGTGGTTGCATCGTCAAGCATATGGCCAGTGACAACCTCATCAGAATCCGGGGCATAAACCTCATGCCACCATTCCTTCAATTGATCAAAACCTAGATACTTAGGAGCCATCTTATTCCTCCCTGTCATTACTTCAAAAAATGCAATGCAACCATCATAGATTGCAGTAAGGTCGGCATCAATGGTTTTTCTTCATTTCTGTATCTTTTTCAGGCCTCCCTACCTGATCTGCAATGCCTCGAACCATTCCCACGGTTCATCCAATCTGGTGGAGGGGAGAATTCCATCCTTGCCCAATTGTTCCTTGCCATACCCTAGAATAATCTTTGTCTTCTGCAGCAGGGAATCGACATCATTCTTATCCTGAGAAAGGATGCTTTCCATCAGTTCTTTTCCTCGGACTACATCCTTGCCAACAGACAAGATCTCCTTAATAGCTTCATCCCCTTGTGTCCGAACACTCATCAACCAGCCTGTGGCAGCTTGCATGGAGGCCTTCATCTTCTCTATGCCAGAAATTGTTTCCTTCGGCAGAAATCCGGGAGTAGAAGAGGAGGACGGATGGAGGGACTGTAGAGGTTTCATGACCTCTTCTAAGCTTTTCCTCAACCTCTCATTCTCCCTTTTCAGTTCTCGCTTCGTCTGAGTCTCCTTCTTCAATCTATCCAGAATCACAGCACTTGACCCCTCGAATTCCTTAATGTCTTGTTCTAGGGAGGCTGGCCCAAGGTTAATGGTTTGGACACTGTAATCCTGGCCTGCTACCTCATCTCTTGTTTTATCTGCAATAGGGGTGGCAATGTGAACTACACGGTTGTGCACTTCATCCCTTTCCATCCGGGAAATTACCCTGGCAGCCTTCTTCTTTTTCCCTTTTCCAATCTGAGATAACATTGCATCCCAGTCGAGAGGAGCGTCCTCTACTATCACCTGTTTCTTCCTTGCTATTTCTTTTTCTAACCAGTCCGGGGCTACGGGATCTGTCCGGATTCCTTCTGTGTCAGTTTTCCCCGGGTCCTCTGTGGCTTTCTCCTCTTCTGCTACAGTCACCTCGACTTCTTCTTCTTCTGTTGCCTTGTCATCATCTTTCTCTGGAGGTTGTTCACCTTGGTCCGTCTCCTCAAATCCCAACTCAGGAAGCACCGGCGATGGAGTTCTAGCGGGGATGCTTTTCTCCGGTTCTGGCGATCCGCGGCCCTTCTCACTCTCTGGAGAGTCCTCGTACTGCACCAAGGGAGAAGTGTGCCTTTCTTCTGTCTCTACCTCGAGCTCGGCAGCCTCACTGAATAATGCCCCTTCTTTAAACGGCTCTGCCTCTCCGCTGATTTCCTGCTCATCCGGATTCTCCGGTTCTGTTACACTCTGTGGAGGAGAGACAGGCTTGTCCTGTTCAGTGGCTGGCAATATTGGAGAAGAATCCTTTGGCTGTGCAGCATCCTTTGGGGAAGGAGTTCTGGATCTTCTAGTGTATACTTTGGTCTTCTCCCCTCCGGAGCTTTCCACATCCACAATTGGGGGTTCATCCTCTGAAGTCGTCTGGCCTTTCTTTTTCGCCACCCTTGCAGTTCTGGCTTTCTTGGGCGGTGGAGGAACATCTTCTTCTTCAGCTTTCTCCGCCTCCTCCTCGTCCGAGGACTTGCTGATAGTCAGGGTCTTCCACCTGCGTTTGCCGATAGGTTTCCTTTTTGCTGCAGGTTGAGTCCCCTTAGGACTTCTGACCTTGATTTTGAAAGGAGAGGCCTTGGCTGTTTTCCCTTTGGGGTCCTCTTCCCCGGATTCCTCAGAAGTGGACATGGGGTTGAGATTCCCCATCAGGTCGAAAGTGAAGGGTACATTGGCATTTTCCAACACCCAGACCTCATGTTTGATCCAAGCAAAGGTATATTTTAGCACTGGAGCCATTAAGTCCTCCAACTCTGTCACCTCAGGCTCATTCCAATCAATATCCGCCACTGACCTATCCTTAATGGGCTCATATACGTGGTCCTGGACTAGTTTTCCATCATCTTCCAGCTGATCCGGAATCAGCTTCACATTGTATTGCCTAATTGCCTCTACTGGCAGCCGGGAATACCTTTTCCTTCGTGCATCAAGGTCATCCTTGATGTTGACCCAGTAGTCCTCCAAGTCCTCTTTGTGCCTGTATTCCCGGGTAGCCCTTTTCTGTGCCCCTCCGGTGATGTCAAAATTCATTCTCTTTGAATGGAAAGAGAATCCATAGGCGGCCAATTCCTCACCTGCAGTGTGAGCCGATTGAATGGAAGGGCACATCTCATCCACGCCAATCCCAAGAGGGAAGTCGCCTCCAAAACCAATTTTATGTTTCTCCCTTTTCACCACCGTATCGAACTCACAAATTTGTCTTACGACCTCCAGTAGCACTATGTGATCAGTGGGATACCGGGGCAGTCTGTAGGGAGCAACGGGGCATCCATCAATCCGGAGATAAGTGAAAGTGGGGAACTGGATGAACCAGGCCCCGTAATTCTTAATCAACCCCCTAGCCCCATCGGACAATCTAATGTGCTCCGCATTCTGAAGGGTCCGGGTGATGTGCATAGTGAAGGCATCATTGGCCCTCCTATAATCTCCGTGTCCGAGGTGCAATTCCGGATAGACCTCATAGATAATGTCTTGTCCAATGGTTCCTGCCGGAGTCAGTCCCTTGTAGGGATAGGAGATGGCCAGTATATATATGACATAGGAGGACATGGTAAACTTCTTTCCTTCCAAAACATTCCTCAGTTGCCTATCTATTTCTGCACTGATAAGTCCTGCCCAGTGGTAATTCGTTCCTTGGCCTATCTTGGTGATCACATGGACCATCCAATTTCCAATACCCCGGCAGTTTTAAGTCCGGCCACCCTGCTCAACAGTGTGATGGCGTCATAGATATCCGGCCTGAACTTCACCCTGTGCAACTGTTTGGGCAATTTGGAGTGGTGAGATTTGGGCTTCTCAAGCCATGAGTTGATAAGCTGTTGAGCCTTAACTGGCTCGTTCTCATAATATGTGCGAGCAGTGTCAATGTTTAGGGCGCAGACCGAGGGGAGATCCGGCATGCTGAAGGCCCGGGCAATGGAGGCTGGACTGAAATTTGCCAACACCCGTCCCTCAGTGCTAACTACCATCTGTGTGTCAAAAGCGTACTGCCTAGCACACTCCAAAATCAGCTCTAGCACTGGACTGCTGGAGGGAACCCTGCCACATGTACCAACCCGAGTTCATCATCCCTTGCCTCAATGCCGACTGGTCCTTCTCAGCTGTTCTTTGTTTGAATTCTCATAACGCCAGGCACCAACATTGTATCGGACACATCTGCCCACACGGAGGATATCTTACTCTCTGGGACCTGACTCTTCATGTCTAATCTCAATCTTTCTGTCTCAGAAACTGCAGATGCCCCTGCACCACCTTTGGACTTCCCAGCAGCAGCTTTGCTTGATTCGGCCTGCACATCCAAGAATCATTATTAGAATTCAATTATTAAGCTCATATCAATCCAAAAGGTTAGCATACATCATATAAATCCATTAAAACCAAATGCCAATTGCCAATCTTCCGAGATCCGGAGAAATCAAATAATCCGGAAAAATACATTCGGGGCAGAATTCTGGAGAAATCCGACCCAGACGGATTTCTGCTGCCAAAGCACCATTAGCCATGTAAATCATTAATACGCTCGAAAATCAAAGGAAAATCATTAATTTTGTTCATTGGCAATCAAGAAATAGGCACTAACAAACATTCCATCAATCCTATCACCGAAATATGCAAAAGAACGCGACCAAACAGGAAATCCGGAAAAATCCGAATGGGACGGACTTTCGCGGACAGCGTCAAATGCACCGGAAATTAACCCTGTCCGCGGAATAAAAGGAAACCGGGAAAATCCGGGAGACCGGAAATTCCGCGACAGCCTCGGAAACCCGAAAAATGGCAAATCGTGCACCAAAACAGGAGCGACCACAAGATCTCCAATACCTAAGCTCGAATGAACCCAAAACCGACGACAATCACCAGACTCGAATATGCAAAGGGTTCCAACGCTCAGAAGCACTCAAAGGAAGGATCCCATACTAAAACGACGATGCCCTAAATCGAACAACCACATATCCGCCATTAAAACCAGAGCAAGCTTTTAGGGTTAAAATATCAGTTCGGGATTTACCTAAAAGCCCTCTAATCCTCACAGGACGGGGAAGCCGACACGAAACGAGGCGAAAGTCATTCAAACACAAGATCAAATCATCGCGTTAACCGAAACACCAAGGAAACCCTAAATTCGCATGGTAACACATTCCGCACCCAAAACAAACATGCAACACGACCCAAAATTCCGTCGAAAATGTAAATATGCAATTAAATGAACAAACAGAACTTATAGGGCACGAGAGATGGGCTTCAATAATAAATAGATCAACCTGACTGAATAAATACGAAACCCAAAGTCAAACACGAGCCGACCCCAAAATTCAACAATGCCCAGTACAAGAAAACCTCAAATCACCATGCAAGCAAACGGAAGGGCGACGAATACATACCATGGATCAAGACGGGCAGAAATCGAGCTCAAAAAATTAATCCACGTGACAACACGTCCAAGCCACTAGATACTGGCAGCAACACTCAAGCAATTCACGCGCAAGCAAACCGAGATCAATCCTCAAAGCTCAAACGCAAGTTCTGAATCGCCAGAGCAGAAAACAAGGAAGCAATCGAAGTTGGAATGAATCAGAAAATGCCCTAAATTTGCCCTTATACCCGCCTGAACCAAGGTACCTTAGCCATTAATGCGCGAAAAGATGTTTCTGACAAGTCCGGAAACCCGAGCCCCAAGTGGAATTTCGGAGAATCCCAGAATGCGCGGAGACACGGATTCCGCGGAAATGCGAAACCGGGGAAATCAGGAATATCGGGACTTTGACGAATCCGGGAAAATCCGACTGGACCGGAAAATCCCGAAGTTAGGAAAAACCGGAGTCGAATCCGGCAAAGGAAGGCGGACAAGGAACCGGTAGGAAAAATCCTTGAGAGCGGAAAATCCTGGATCCAGGTGAAAACCCGGACTTGGCCAAAACTCAATTTCAATCAATTGCAACCCCAAGGCAAGGGCGAAGCCAGCAAAACCAACATGTCAAGACCCCAAAATGATAAATCCAATAAAATCAAAGGTCAAAGACAAAAAAAAGAAAGGGGGTCCCCCACTCCAAGTGGAAATTATTACAAAACTGCACAACAATATCGACAAGTGCCACCCCTAGTGTATGTGTGACATGTCAAAATTATTTCTTAGGAAGGAACTAGGAGGCCTCTTGATTGAAATAATCTTGAGCTAATCTTGCCGCATGTATGGCTACCTTGAACGAAATCCCTTACTAAGAACCAATTGTTTTAGTGGCCAAAATCCTCTTTCACTTGCTACCATAGGAACAGTCATTTTGAAGCCGCCCCACATCTTCACCATTCAAGTGTAGAGGCGGAAATTAATCTTTGGGGAATTGAGACTTGGTGTGCCTGAGAAGTGAGTGACATGTAAGGGGGATCCAATGCCACTAAGTCTCTAGTTTTCTGCCTTGTTTGGTTGGCTAGATAAATCCAAGTGGGGATCTAGCAAGTGGTATCTCTTGAGAATCCTAGGTTGTGCATTGTCTATAAGTGTCTTCTTATACATTTAAACATTTTACCCATTCAAACCAGACAAAGACAAGTCTTTTTAGATTGTTTTCTATGTTTTCCAAAATCATACTTTAAAAAATCACCTTAAAAATTGGTCAAAACAAGTCAAAACCAAGCAACATACACTGTGAACCACAATTGGTTGTCCTTAACTGCAATTGTGACACAGAAAACCATAATCATCATTTCCAGAATGATGCAAGTGACTGTCCTGAACCACAACTGAGACTTTAAATGATGCAATTTCCTATCACCATAAAATTTTGGGAGAAACTGAAACAAAGCCATTTTTTTATCAATCCTGAGCACTAACTGATTCTTTGATCGCGGACTTGAAAATTTTCTAGAACTGTCATCCATCATCCACTCATTCATCCATCATTTCATACCTTGCATTGATCATAGAAAAAGAATTAGGACATCATTTAGCTTGCATTCACCTTGGTAAAGACCTTAGCTTTGGAAACTTATCAAACTTGAGAATAGTCCATAGTGACCAAATCAGATTTGTCTTGACTTCAATCTTTCCACCATCTTTAATCCTTTTTCATCTAGGTTGGTCCTCAACTCACAAGGCTAGTTTGATACCACCTTTTTCAAACCTTTTCATTTAGTCATCTCCATCATTGAAGTCTTGATAAACTATATTTTTAACTTCTGCTATCTTAGTTTGGTCAAGCAACCTATACTTTGGTTTTGCCACAAGGTGCTTAGTAGTCATACCTTTGGACATCACTTTAGGTCATATTGTCATTTTCAACAGCCATCCTTTCACACTTACACTCCATTTGGCATACCTTAGACATTTCTCAAGACTTTGATCTCATTTTGGCACTCTTGGCATTTGACTATTGTCACTTTGGTTCCTTATCTTGACATCATCCTTAAAAATCCAAAAAATAAGTCATCTTGCATAAACATTACCATAGTTTGGACCTCATTGTGGCATCTTATTGACATCTTGACATTTTGTTACTTTGAATCCATACCTTGGTATCATTCTTAGACATAGTTGCATACTTTTGCATAACCATCTTAGTCACTTTCACATCCTTTTCCCTTTTGCAATTCTTTTATGGTCGAGACTAGGTTGCAAAGGAAAAAAAAAGAAACAGCCTTTCAACAAGATGATGAATTTGTCAACTCCTTTCAAGGTAATCTTTCACAAGGAGCACCTATACCACAAAGACAAATCCAAAATCCATTAGAAAATTTCATCCTTAGAGACCCACAAGGCAATGTCACCATAGAAGAAATAGAAGCAACCTCACAAGATCCTAAAGTGGCCTCCTTTGTAGACAAAATCATGGCCTTAGATCCTCAATGATTTTTATCCAAACTTTTTATCGGAAGGAGCCAGTTTACCACATGGTTTTGATGTTAACACCTTGCAAGCTATGCCTACATCAAATAATCAAACACAAGAACACACCATACTTACCTCTAGTGGCTCTATTATGCAAGTTAATACATCTATTCCATTAGGAGGAGCTACACAAGATGCTACAACCATTCATACCTCCTTACCTGGCATACAAGATGTGACAGAAGGCTTAACACAAGACATGAACCAAGGCATGACACAAGGAATGGCGTAAAACACAACACAACCCATTTCACAACCCTTTGGTACCACTTTTGCTACATCTAATACCATACATGCATCATCCTCAAACCAATTTGGCATAAACAATACCATCAAGAGACCTAGAATTGTCATCAACAAGACTCCTAGAATAAATTCCATACCAAACATAGGAGCTTCTCAACACATCATTATGTCACAACCAAGGAATATTCCTCATGGACATACCCAATACAATACCCAATGCTCCATTCCGTAAAACACACAAATTGGAAACCAAGGCTCCTTCATGCAACATCGTAACCAAGGACCTTTTCCACAATATGGAAACCAAATCCCCATGATAAAAAATTTACAAACTCATGGCATATACCATCCAATTCACTTCATAACACTCATATCCCAACACCAAACCAAAACATACCAAATCAAAATCCATCATACACATACATGTCCCAAACACAAAACCAAAATCCGTCACTAACACATACACCTAATCAAAACCCGTCCCACAATATTGGACTCCAAAACACCAACATAAGCTCTCAAAATACACAAGACCTATCGCTGACTCAAGTGGCTAAAAACTCAAATGCTAGCCTTGCAACAACAAATGGAAAATATGCAAATGTCAAACAAAAAGACCTACTCTACCCAGGACTTATGTCCTTATCCTTTTGACAGGAGTCTATAAATGTCACCCTTCCCACATGGCTATGTCATACCAAAATTACATACTTGTACAAAGGGAAGAGAAATCCACTTGAACACATAAGATAATTTTGCATAGCTTGTATAGACATTGCATACGACCCTCCGTACCTAATGAGACTTTTCCCAAGAATTCTTACAAGAATAGCACTTGATTGGTTCTCATAGTTACTGACTACCATAAGAGCATGGGGGGAACTACCAAACAAGTTTGTGGAACACTTCACATTCAACATTGACAAAGAAATTACGATTTCCACCCTATTCCATACCACACAAGAAGAGGGTGAAAATTTTGTAACCTTCTTCCAATGATGGAGAGGTTTGACTAGTCAATGTCTTGTTGAAATACCCAAGAAATGGAAAGTTGTCATGTTCATTAAAAACTTAAACTCAAACTTGAAACATGATTTTTGGATGCAATGTTGCACTTAATTTGCTTACCTAGTGGAAAAAGGAATCATCCTTGAAAAGTCTTTAATTGAAAAAGGAGAAATAAAGATGCCCAACAAAAATACCAACACTTAAAACACCTCAAACGACAAGAGAAAATATTGGGCCTGAAACAAGAATGTGACTAATGGTGGGGTTGTCGATGCTAAGACCGTATATACAAATCCTACTATTACACTTAGAGGGTATAACACATCCAACAATGCACGAATAATGCTTGACCAAATTTCTAATGTTGTCCAAAACACACAACTGAGAACCCAAAGGGAGTTCCCAAGATGACAATACACTCCTCTAGGGGAGCCAATTGAATTGTTCTTTAAACAACTCTTACAACATAATTCCATACAAATTCCTGAAGCAAAATAATATGATCCTAGACAATTTAAACCATCTTTGTTGGATGACAATTCCTTTTTTGATTACCATCAAACCAAGGGACATAGCTTATCACAATACCGACAACTGAAAATCATTATACAAGACCTTGTGGAAAATGGCACCATTGAACTCAACGAATACCAACAACAATCTTCAAATAGTGACCATAAATTTTTCACCGATTCGTTACATGACCATGGAAAAGGAAAGGTCTCCAGTTCAGGAAATAAGACCAATTACACTAAGGCCAAATATGACTATAACCATACCAAAATCATAAATCACATTCGAGTTGTCGATGAACAGGTCAACACCATTACCATTAAGAAACCTCCTGAATGTGTTTTCAACACTTTCCAAACCAAGGTAACTATTAAAGGTCCTCTGCCACAGCAGCAACAACAACCACCAAAGTCCCAATATAACTTGCTTAACCAATTGGGAAAGACCCCCACGTAGATCTCTATCTTAGAATTGTTGTGTATATCACCTGATCACTAGGCCATCCTTCACAAAGCTTTGCAGAACACAACCATCCCCACCAACCTTGACATCAATCGTTTCCAAGAGATGGTAGGATATTTAACAAATTCCCATCATGCAACTTTTTTCGAGCAAGACTATTCAACCAAAAAGACAAACCATATAATCATTTCCACTGAAAATACAACCGTCCCCATCGACCTTGACATCAATCGTTTCCAAGAGATGGTAGGCTATTTAACAAATTATCATCATGCAACTTTTTTCGAGCAAGACTATTCAACCCTTTACACCTTGAAGTCCTTGTCCATAAAACCAAAGTCATATGAGTCCTAGTAGACAATGGAGTAGGGTTTAAAATTTGTACCTTAAAATTGGTTAAAATGTTAGGCTTCTTGGAAGCATGTGTAGACACCACTAAGAGCATTTTCATCAAGGCATATAACAACGAAGAATGATCATCTAAAGGAGTCATAGCACTGCCTATCAAATTTGGTCCTACAGTCATGGATACCACTTTTCAATTCTTGGACCTTGACCTCCCATACAACCTTCTCCTAGGCTGACCATGGATTCATGCCATGAACGTTGTCCCATCCACATATCACCAATGCCTTAAATTCCCATACAATGGCACTGAAATCACAATAGTTGGCGATCCCAATCCATTCCAATATTGCACCAACCAGTAGCAAGTTCCCATCAACCAAGAGGCTTCATCATCCACCTCATCTCATTACAATGATCCTTCTGCTCTATCAAAATCATCCACCTCCAAATCTCCACCTTCTAATCCTAAGTTTGAGGTCCAAGATAAAGGTTGTGGAGAATATCACATGAAGACATCATACTACATTAGCAAGCTCACTACTCCTAATTCATATGGAAAACCAATAGTAGATAAAAGGCAACACAAGGTCACTATTCATTTGCCTCCCTCAACTACTTTCACAAAATGGAGGTAACTATGTAAAGAAGTAATCAATGAAGAGGATGTGACCTCTTGAATTTATAAAGAAGAAGACAATGAAGAAGCTCTTCCACCCACTCAAATAACAATGGAACATTATGGAAAAGGTTTCAAAATAATGCAAGATAAAGGCTATGATGGAAACAACGTACTTGGATTAAACAAAAATGGGATGACCGAGCCTTTGTTCGTATCCAAATGACCAAAAGGCCTAGGGTTGGGGTTCAAACCGATTAAGATTGGTGTTTCTAGTACCATGACACCTTTATAAGAGGAATTAAATGCTTCTAAAGTTATCGAGACATCTACCTTACCTGACACCTCTGAACCACCTGACACACTTGATGATGACTGCATAGAGACTAATTCTAATGAGTACGAATGGGACTCCCTTACTTCTAGCGAGTATAATATAGTCAAAATGCTTGTCGAGATTGACCTATCTGATACCATGATCCATGACCCTGATGAAACCTTTGTCTTTACTTTTTCCACCTTAAACTTTGACATTTTTTATGATGGCATGCCCTTAGTCTATCCCCAACTCATCGATTGGGATCAACAAGAACCTCCCATCCTAGATGTATTTGAGAATGACAAAGCAATTGCTAAGTTCATGGGATTGTGTGAAGGAATCCCTAGTGGTGATCATAAGGCTAGATTTACCATTGATTTGGATCATATGGCATACTTTGGGGAGTTCATCCACCTCACTAGTTTCAAAAGTAAAAATAACAAAGCAATAAATGAAAAAAATAAAAAAGACGAATCTCTAGGTGAAAATTGAAAGGCACCTTTAGACCATGAAAAAGTAAAAATAAAGGACGTATCTAAGGGTGAAAACCTCTTTGAGGTACCCAAGGATGGAGGGTTGGACATTCTCCCCATTACTCAAGATAATTCACCAATGCTAATTGAAAAATCTATGGAAATCAACATTGGCACAGATGACAATCCCAGAATAATCCACTTTATCATATCATTGACGGAATCAAAACATCCAGTATTCTGGGTTTTCTTTGAAGAGAGACATCAACTTTGCCTGGTCATATGCCGACATGCCTGGATTAGATCCTAACTTGATATTACATATTTTCCCTTACATCTAGATGCCAAATCAGTCAAGAATAAGCTCTAGAAAATGCATCCACAAATTGCTTTATTGGTCAAAGCCGAATTGAAGAAATTACTAGACGTCGGCTTCATCAGATCAATTGACTATGCAGAATGGATTTCCAACCTTGTGCTAGTGGAAAAACCAACAGGTGGCATCCAAATTTGTACAGATCTTTTATATTTAAACAAGGCATGTCCTAAGGATGACTTTCCTTTACCAAATATTGACATAATCGTGGACTTGATGGCTGGATACAATATTGACATAATCGTGGACTTGATGGCTCACACCCTACAAGTAGATGGTAGACATTTTTAGATAGTATTTTGACATCATTCTCTTTCATCAAGTACCCCACATTTAGAATAAAGAAGCAGATGCCATGGCCAACATTGGCTCTCTCTTGGACATACCAAATAATGTGCCTCAATTTGATTTTTTGGTAGAACAGCTCTTAGTTCCTACCTTTGACATCCCTGAGTCTGAGATGGTGTGTGAACTTGTTGGTCTCAATTTCCCATGGTACCAACGTAAGACATTCATCCACAAAGCTTAGAAATACGCCATCATCGATGACACCCTTTATAGACATTCCCTAGACAATACCCTGCTATGATGTCTCGATATTGAAGAAGCATAAACAACCTTGTGTTAGGTGCATGATGGTATATGTGGAGCCCACTCTAGCGGTCCAACCTTAGCTAGAAAGATCATGAGACTTGGTTACTACTGGCCTACAATGGAACGAGACTCTTACCATTTTGTCAAGAAATGTTGATAATATCAAATCCATGGAGACTTGATACACACACGAGCACAAGAACTTCGGCCAATAACATTTCCATGGCCCTTTTCCCAATGGGGGCTCGACCTCATAGGTAATATTCATCCCACATCTTCTAATGGCCATAAATTCATCATCATTGCGACCAAGTACTTCACTAAATGGATCGAAGCCATCCCAATGAAATACATTACTAGAAAATCATATTTCCAAGTATATCCTTAATTAAATCATTTTTCAATATGGTGTCCCTCAATCCATCATTACCGATAATGGTTGTCTATTTAGAAACTGATAATTATACCAATTTTGCAAGAAATTCCACATCCAACACCATTTCTCCACTCCATATTACCCCTAAGGTAATGGCAAAGCTGAGGCGTCTAACAAAACAATTCTTAGAATTCTTTAAAATATTGTGAATGATGCTAGTCATGACTAGCACCTACAACTTAACCCCGCCTGATGGGCCTATCGCACTAGCATTTTCACTCCTACTAACACCACTCCATATTCTTTATTCTTAAGTTCCAAAGCAATCTTACCTATTGAGGTCAAACTTCCTTCCCTACGGGTATCCATGCAAGGGCATATTAACGATGAGGAATACCGAATCTCAAGGCTACATGAGTTAGAACTTTTAGATGAACAAAGAAAAAGAGCATTGGATCATCTTCAAGCATCAGAGAATTGTCTTCATCGTAGCTACAATAAGAAATTCTTGAATCGACATTTTGATAGTGATGACCTGGTCTTAATGAAAAATCCTAAGAATCAAGCAGAATGAGAGAAGCCAAGAAAGTTCGAGCCGAATTGGTTGAGTCCCTATATTGTCACAGCAATCTTCAGATCAAGAGCATATCAACCACGAGTATAATTTGACAAATAAATGACTACGTGACTAAAAAATTTAGTCATAACAACTAAAGATGACTAAATTCTACTCATTTTTTGCAACGCAACTATAAATGACTAATTTGATCATGGGGTAAAAAAAACAACTAAATAATTAGTCACACAAATAAAAACTAGACAATATGATATTAAAGTGGATAATTAGAATATATATTTCAAATTGAGGGAGTGGTTTGTATTATAATATAATATAATATATTAATAATAATATATTATATTACAATACAATATATTATGTTATATTATAATATAATATGATATTATATAAGGTATACTTTATATGTTATATGAAATTATATAATATGATATCATATAATATGATATTATATGATATTATATAATATAATACAATATATTATGTTATATGAAATTCTTTGTAAGGTATTTGAAGGATAATGCAAGAGAATGGTATAGTGTCTTACCCATGCAAAGTATATTTTCATGGGAATATTTTAAAAGGATTTTCCTGAGTCAATTTGATGATGATAATAAAAATTATACACAAATTTTTAGGCCTCAATCTATTTCAACAAGCAATGAAATGACATGTGCAAATGTGTAATATATATCATAGGTTGAGAGAAGTCTTCAAGGTGAAAATACCCCTGATGTTCTAGCTTACCCACATCAATACCTTGCACATCACAATCATCCCCAAATTTATTATCAACAAACTGCACACATTATTGACCCTGCTGTCCATATTCAAGAAATGTTTATCATAAGGAAAGTAGAAGATGAAATAGGTTATTCCTTGTTGAGAAGGATTATGAATGCTTATAAAAACATACCTGATAGCTTCATACCTCATGAGTCTATTCTGATTGACTTGTTTTTGAATACATATGAATTGGGTCCAGATTTTTGGTCTAAAAATTGGAAGCTCGTTTTCCTAAGTCAAGTAGTTGAGTTGATTGACTTTGTTGAAAAGACTAGGTATGAACATACTTTCAGGGTGATATTTTGTGATATTGATACCAATGGTACTATCGATGAATACATGTCAAATGATGGTAACACTATATCAACAAATAAAATGTATAAGAATGAGAAGCATGTTACAGTCGAGGTAGTATCTCATACACAAGTAGATAATGCATTGGGTCAGTCTAATGATATGGTGGGCACACCTAAAAATAGTATACATAATAATTTGAGTGCATTTCATGATCAAACAATTGTGGCGCAGCCATTTATGCATTGTCATAGCATTGATAATAATGAACTAGAAGATGAAACAAAAAGGGATAGTGTGCCCTGCAACAATGAAGAGGGTAACGATTGTAATCAGTATACAAAGGATGGGTATTCAAGTAAAAATAATTGTTATGACAATTTGAATGTTAATAAGGATGAAAATATGCAAGGTCTATTAGATTATGACTATGTTTTTTACGAGGTTGTTGCAAATTCAATCCTATATGATATGAGCAGTGTGTTGGAAAAATAAGGACAGACAACTGAGAGGGGGGGTGAATTAGTTGTCACAAAAATTTAAACTTTTTCTAACTTAACTTATCCTTAATCTCAGATCTGGTGAATGAACAATTAACCATAAGCAATTAACACATCAGAGAGACAAAGAACACCAATATTTTTTACATGGAAACCCTGTTAGGGGAAAAACCATAGTGGATGTTAGTCCACAAGATTATACCCTCCTAAAATTATAATGAAAAACAATAAGGTGAATGCACATGAATTCAAGCACACTACCTAGAGCTCACTACTCAATTACAAAAAGGGCTCACTACCCAACAAAGTTGGATTAAAAATTCGAAGGGTATGAACTGAGAAAATAGCTTTTGCTCAAGCCTGATTACAGTTCCAATTAAGCTCAACACTTCTTCACACTTTGTACAATCTTCTTCACACTCTGTTCAGTAATGATATTCACACATATGCACATAGGAGCACACAAAACATACTTTCCACTGATCACACAATCGCTCTTATATATCTGCTACAAGAGATTTCATCACAACTTATTCGGCCAGGAAAATAAAATATATTTTCAATGTCGGCCCAAATTTACAAATAAATTTCTAATGCAAATCCACCAAGTTCAGCCACAACATAGTGGGGACCCAAATTAATATCTCCAACACAAAAATACTTTGATTAATTTTTCCTCAAAGATCCACAACATGCTACCATCAACATGTCGGCCATGAACATGAAAAACTAAACATGTGCAAGAAAGATCTTCAACCACGAGCTCACTGAGTAATGTGGACATACCACAAGGCTAGAGAATGAACTAAATACATCTGAGAACACCAAGAAACAACAAAGAAGCATCTGCAACAACTAAGATAACCAGAATCACATAATCTCCATTCAAGAACACAAACAGAGACCAACAAAACACTGTCAGACCATAACATACTCAAAACTTCATGTGGACCTCTGAAACTTCCGGTAGATGATCTAGACATACTCAACAATAAACCCTTTAATCCACATCAGCTAATCTTTTATGTACAGAACAAAACGCCTTCATGACCTGCACAGTTCCACTAGGAACCTGGAACACTTTTGCTTATAATTTTCTCAATATCCTCAACATATACAGCAATAGATACACCAAATACTAATCATGTTGACATCAATTTGACAACCACATATCAACAACACATCCACAGCATCCAACAATCTCCCAAAAATCTCCCCCTTTGGCATTGATGGCAACACATGATGTGAAAAATACCATCAACCCCAACATGCTGACTTCTTCTACACTTCATTTCTGAAAATATTTTCATGTTGCTCTTCTCCCCCTTTGGCATCAATGGAAAAGGTAACCATGACCTTTCCATATGCTCTGAACCACATATATGCACATCTAACTACTCCCCCTGAGTAGCAGCCACGGAAACATCAATCTAGATCATAATATAGCAATGAGGCTCACGAATTGATGCAAGTAAATGCATCATTTAGTTCTTATTAGGAGGGGTAATTACCCCTAGCATTCGACTAAGATACTCAAAAGTATCTTTCAGAAATGGCTTAGTAAATATATTTGCAATATGTTCTTTGGTAGGCACATACTCCAATCTGAATTCTTTTTCATTTACTTTTTCCCTCAGAAGGTGAAACTTGATTGATATATGTTTTGTCTTAGAGT
>VDFB02014266.1:0-44132 GCA_007258455.2 Sequoia sempervirens
TCCTTTGTTACTTTATCAATACATTTCATTTTCTCTAAAGATGATGCCTCTACATAAGAGATGATGATTATAGGATTAATAGACCTAGCTACTATTTGTAAGGAATGAACTAGTTACTTGATATATGATTGGACTTTTGCAACTTGATCCTTTAATTTCTTCTTGGTCTTTTCAACCTTCTTCATTCTTGACACAATAGTAGAGGTGATTATTTGGAATTCTTGAAATTTTTTGTTCTCTAATGTGGTCTAAGATTTATAAGTCATATGGTATTCTTCATCTCTTAGGTCGCTATCAAATTTTTCAACAATAAGATTAACTATTTCATCTATCCTAGAACTTGTACCTTCCCTTTTTAATGTAGATAAACCCTTTGCTTCTTTCTAGCTCTAGGTGTATGAACCATTGATGCTAGAAAGATCTTAGGATGCAATCTTTACTATTGATTACCTATATATTATATATTTAATTCTAACAAAATAGACACCTATGAGAAATAGTACCATTTGTTGTAAACTAGTTCTATTTTGTAGACAAATATCTAAACCAAAGCAAAAAACATTTTGTTTGTGTATTTTAAAGCATTTATAAAATCTAGCTTTAAACCTCTTAACACTTTAAATAACATCTATATGTCCTATAATATATTTGTATCATTGAATTTTAAAGTAAACATCACATTTAATTTATTTAATTTTAATATTAATTCCTTCATATTAAAATAATAAATCATAATAAATAACTAAATAAAATAACATCATTAAATATATATTTTATTAAATATAAGTAATATTCATTAAAAAATATTAAATATAAATTATATGTCATTAAATATATATATTATTAAATATGAGTTTTAATCATTAGAAAACATTAAATTTATAAATATTATCAACTAATATTACTTTTTAAAATATACAATATTTTAATTAAATAATTATTATTTAATATATACAAATAAATCAAAATAAATACAATATTTTATACTTAATATATACAAATAAATTAAAATAAATATAACATTTTAATATTTTTAAATATAAAATAATTAATTGACACGCTGTGCAAAATAACTCCTGTTTAGCAATTTCTACCTTCTATTATTTTGTCCGTGAGCTCACTCAATTTTGAAAACAGGGTTCTTAATATAAAGAGCTGCATTGATCCTATTCTTTGAAAGGAACAAATGTGGGACTAAAATTAAAACCCAGCATTCAAGGTGCAATCCTGTCAAACGGTGGAAACGGAAATCGCAAACAGGTACGGAAATGGGAACAACGAATCTGAACTGCAGGCGAGATTTGAAAAGCTCGGGTTAAGGGAAATGGAAAAGCACGGGTTAAGAGGGCCCCACATAGACCCGGCCACCTAAGCAGTCAACTGCTTAGAGTGTGTCGGTTAAGCCTAGCCCAATTGGACGATGATCGATTGTTTTAGAATTACCTAATAGAGATATATACCATTCACAGATAAATTTTAGAACAGATGGCTGAAAACAAACTCATAATTTATACCATTCACAGATAAATTTTAGAACAGATGGCTGAAAAGTATTGTTAATACATTACAAAGAATTGAGTAAACATCAATTGAGCACATGGGGAATTTATATGCTTGGACATAATTACAATAAAGCCCATGTTGGGATCTGGCTGTCCAAGATTTAAATAAAAAATTGGAACAATGGGTCTACGTTAATTATACCCACTATAAATAATATGTGAACATACAGAGCTTGCCAAGCAATGGACTACATCAAAACTCTGGCAGCCCAAGGGTATTGTCATTTTCCCAGTCAAAATCCACTCCGCTTTTATTGATTAAAAGTTGCAGTGCTGAGCCTATATCGTCTGCATCAAAGCAATCAATGAATTCAGATGTGCTTGTTTCAGATTGCTCCCCTAATCCAGAAGATATCGAGTTGTTATTCTCAACTTCTCTGCCTGCTTGATCTGCCATACCTATATGTGGATTAGTCTCTGTATTAGATGGTATGGCAGAAACATTGCTGTAGGGATTGGCAGATGCAACTATAGATGGGTCCCACCCAGAGATGGAAAAATCATCAGCACTGGGTTCTCCATTCGATGGTACGGCAGAAACATTGCTGTAGTCATTGGCAGATGCAACTACAGATGGGTCCCACCCAGAGATGTTAAAATCATCAGCATTAAAACCATCATTATCAATGGCAGATGGATTCGGACACGGATCTTGGTTCTTGGAAATATAATCTGCATAAAACTGAAGTGGGCTCAATAAAAGATTTTGAGAGCTACATATACCTTGATTCCAAGTGGGATTAGAATACCAGTCCATTGAAGGAAAACCTTGATTGCAAGTGGGATTATAATACCATTCCTCTGAAGGAAAAGCTTCTGGAATGCGTTCTTTTTTAACACAAATTATCCCCTGCCCTGCAATTGGTATCTGTATGAATGGATTCTGCCTCTTTTTGGTGTTGCGGTTCTTGTTCTGCGCAGAACGGGTAAATCCACGGACACCCACAGTGAAATGATTTTCGCAGCTGCGACATAAAAACCGGGGTTGTATGGATTTGCAGTGATGTTTATTGTTCAAATAGCGGAAGGTACAACTCTGAGCAGAGTTACAGAAAGGGCAGACAGGAGGTGTACATGATCTGAATATCTCAGCTATGCATTTCATCCCTTCTTCTGGTAGTGCACAAACAGGAACGTCCAAACTTGGTGTTATCAGATTCAAAGCATCCTGGCAAGTGAGCTCTTGGGCTTTAAATGTCTGAAGCAAACAATGCAGTGCATCCATCATTAAACTCTTTATTCCTTTTCAGGTATAAGTCTCATCTTATAATGAGTTCTTTTTTCAGCATAAATAAGTTTTTTTGGAGCTGACGTATGCAAAAAGATAGGTTTTCTTTTTGCTTTATTTTATGAAAGAAAAAGCTAAGACATTCCCCAACGGCCAACGGGAATATTTTAAGATGACAGAATATCTCTACTAATTCTAGATGCCATCTATCATCATCGAATTGTGAGGCCATCTATGATGCGCGTGCACAATAAAATTATAGAATGAAACTTGCTGGTTATATCTATAGAGGAAAGTTTGCACGAACTATAGGATACTGCACTGTGTATAGTTTTGCTAACTTATTAAATTATATAGGAAATTTAAAAAAAAAAGCAATGTAAGAAATTTGAGTGGTATAAATTAATGAAAGTTTCAAGAGAAAGTGAGAGGTTTGAGTACAAATTAATGAAATTTTAATAATTCTAACATGGTCATGGATGAGGGGACCTAAAACAAACCAAATACACCATTAACACATAATGAGTATTGTGAACTACAATTATCATTTAAGGAGGACATAAATAGAAGGGCCAAAGTCTAAACATGTGTCATGAGATTTAAAAATGGTGTTTCCTTGCTCAGTAGACCTAGGGTGTCTATGCAAGAAACAATAAGAGTAGCTTTTGAGAGACAATCCCATCCTCAAAAATATTTAAAAATAAATCTTACTGTATCTACGCAATCTTTGTTTCATGTCTAAATCTTAAATTTGGATCTTCTTTCATAGATGCTCTTGGATAATATTAGGTATTGTTACATCACACAAGGATTTATGATACAAGGTTGGGACTATGATGAAGAATATATAATTAGTATTTAAATTTGTATGCTATGCTATGTCAAATGATTAATATAATTTATATAATTATAACATAACAAAGAAGGATATATTATACTAGCTATAGTATCAAAAAATATACAAATGGACCTACTATTTTTATTGCATAAATCAACAAATTATGGTCATAGAATAATAATAAAAAATACCAAAAATAAGCTTCTTTTCCTTCCAACTATTTTAAATAACTGTATAATTAATACATTAGAATACTTGATCCAATTATTACTTCTATTTTGTTGTTTGTTTTCAAGGATTCCTTGGTTTAGCTTATATTCAATATTCTTTTACTAAATTAATAGTAATACATCTTTACATAAGATCTTTAATTTTTTGAAAAATAATTCAATCAATATTGACACTAAATATGTCAACACTACTAACAATTAATTTGACCAAATAAATTAATTTCCAAACATATTACAATCACATGGATTGGTTGTTATGCATGTCTCATTAGTAATCATAATGGTGATAAATGTATACTTGTACTTTGTTCCTATATTTTGGCAAGGTTAGTTTTAGAATAATAATTAGTGTATAAGTAGCATATTCTTTGTGCATTGGAAAATAAGTCTATATCTATTTATCTATATAATTTATGGGCTTGTTTTGACTATCAATTCAATTTTTCTTTTGCTTACGTCAAACTATAAGAATGAAAATAATCCAAAAAAATTTAAAATTAAAATTGGGCATGAGTTGAATCCCTCTAACTTGTCATTATGTGTCAACTTAAATGTGAAATATGTTAGCTTATGTATTAGAGTGACATATTTACATACATACCTAGATTAACTCTAGTCCATCTAAGAATCACAATCATCTTATCCACATTGCATTATCACATAAGGGTCCTTATAGATCATCAAAATTACATATCCAACTTGCATAAATGTGTCATCATTATATTTCATGATTTTATTGAACCATTGAATTAGCAATAGGGGTTTAACAAAAGTAGAATAGTTCTTCTCTAGAAATTATTAAATCATGTCTATCAACATCACCCTTTTCAAATGTATATTATAAACTATAATATTTGGTAAAAAGTAATCTAATACCAAGTTAGGACTATCAATCCAAAAGTAAATAAAGCCAAGATCCTTATGATAAGAGTGGCCATGATAAGTTAAAGCAATAAGATAATAGAATTTTACAAGATATGATATAATGGTTATTCTAAAATATTTACACCATTGTGCAAGATAAGAAATGAAGAATAATATGTAGATGTAAAATGGATGCTCAAGTGGTACAAGAAATCACAACCAATGTGGGATAAAGAATACATAAACATGTATTACATCTCCACCAAACATGAAGAGTACAAGAATAATTATAAAATGCTTGATACCTCCCTAAGTAGATGTTTAGTATATAAGGGAAATAATACCTACCCAAGTAGATATATACATAACAAAGATTAATAATCTTATCACAAGATCATAATATGTAATAATTAATTAACTAAATTGAAGGAAAATAAAGTCCATTACACCCCCTAAAAGCTTATCTTAGGTGGGTATAGATTGATGGGTCCCAGAAAATGTGTATCCATGTTAGGTACCCATAAAAAAAATTATCCTACCAAAAGGAAGAGGAGAGAAAATCCCTCATACAAGGAAAATTTCCTTCCAAGAAAGAAAAAAGAGATGAAAAGGACTATGTAACCCACAAAAATATAGATAGTGAGGGAATGTGAATGTATAATATAGTTACATGGAAAGTTTGTAAGTAGGTCCCTCTTTATGGATCTTTGAAGTGCTATTTTGTTAGGAAAGGTGTCTCAACTTTGCTTTCTAATTGATTCAAGTACTTTAGAGTGTGGGGTTTTTCTCTAGAAAAGGGTTTACCCGTGGTATAATTTTGTTGTGTATTTTTTCTTTTGACTATAAATATTTATTTTAATTGTGCATACCTCTCCCCAAAGATTAAATTTGAGAGTTTTTATATAATCTTTCCTCCTTTTATTTGGTATCAAAGTTTTATCACCTAAAATTTTAGGTGTTAGGGATGTATTTTTTGTACTAATCATGGATATAGTGAGAGCTTGCACAAAAAATGTCTTATTATAATAAAAATGGCAAGCATATCAAGGATTTGAATGGAGAAATTCTAAAAAAAAAAAAAATCTTTGGAAGCTCAAGATAAATGATATCCTCATGGGTATAGATATATGAGTTACATAGTATTATGTGGAAACGTATTGTTACATAACAAAAAGACCTTGAGAAAAATGAGAAAAAAAGTGAAGGGTGTCATTAGGCTCTATTTGTAAAATTTTACAATATTATTTAATGTTCATGAAGAAGAAACTACTCCATATTTCTAAGAAGTTGGATGAAATATATTAGGTTAAATCTTTGCAAAATAAAAATTTTGATAATAAAGAACTTGTACATACTCTCAAGCAAGAGAAAAATTGTTCTAAGGTTGATAATTTGAATTATTTTGACATGAGTGTTACCTAGTTGCACTTCATTGGAGTCAAGGTGGAGGATGATGATTGTTTCATGAATTTTGTATGTTCATTACCAAACTCATGGGATAAATTTATGATGGATTTTAAGAATACAACATTTAAAATATCAAAATGGATGAGTTAGTCACATCCTTAATTTTAGATGAGATAAGAATAAAAACTTTTGAATCAACCAAGAAAAACCTAATTGTTCATGGAAGATCAAAAGAGAAATGAAAGAGGAAGGAGAAGAAGAGATAAAATCATAGATCTAGATCTTGTGGGTGATCTACATCTCCTATAAAGACCAATGATAAATGTTGGAATGGTAGCAAGATTGGGAATTTTAGAAGAGAATAAAGGAGGAGAAAAATGAATCATGATTTTGATTATTAATTTTAAAAGTCTACTTAGGATGATGATCCTTCCTTTTTCATGATATTTCAAACATGTTTTAAAAGGTGTGTGGTTCGTAGAATTTATGGATCTTTCTTTGACATCGGGTTGGCTTGAGAAAAGTATGAAGAATATGATGAAGGGAAATTGTACCTTGGATATTACTCTCACCAAAATATTATTGTTCATATTTAAGAGTCTTAATTTTATTCATAGATTGATGTCATGTGTGATGGGGACCAATGGTGTACTAGATATCCCTAATTTAGAACAAAACCTACTTCTAGTTAGCAGGTATAATGATGTAGATGTATAGGGTATTTTCTCTAATATATGGTGTAAGATGGTGTAAGGAGCTATGATTAATTTTAAGAATGTTTTTGTGCCACTCCTTTTTAGCTTGATGGTTAAGAATAGTACTAGAAGTAGATGGGGGTATTAAGGTGGCCAAGGAGATGAGTTTCAATTCATTAATATTGTGGATAATAAATACATTAAAAATAATATTTGTTTCATTGTAGTTGTACTTCAAGGATATATACTTCAATCACATCTATAGGGAAGGGAATAACACCATTAAGTAGACCATGTTATATGGTTTCTTAATTGATATGAGGAAAAAATAAAACAAATCTTTAACTAGTACAAAATATTTAGGCCTTTGGCCTTTTACCAAAAAAAACAACTCTTTAGAAATTCATATATTAATTCTAAAAATAATCAATGATGAAGAAAAAATATATATCCTCCATGGATGATGTACCTCCAAGAGGATATTTGGACTCTTTCTATTCAAACTATAACACCAATCATATGAATCATCTGAGTCTTGATGGGAGTATCTAAAATAGTCTTAAGGATGATATGGATTATCATTTTTTTTATCTTGTCTACTGACACCATTGATGGTAATCAAAGGCTTGCAACCATGATCAAGCTATAGTAGAATTATGTTATATTCCAAATGTGTGTGAAATTAAGAATTGATGGAAATAGCTAAAGTGGAATGAGATTTTATACTCACACAAAGAAAGTAATTTAATAATTGGAAAAATGAAGACTTATAAATGTTTATAATATTGTAGTTCATTTAAACTCATTCTAGTCATCTAGGAGATAAAAAATTTCAAGAAAATAATTTTTTTGATGGGTAAGGGTGGGGGTAGAGCTAGGATTGAACCTTAACCTAACAAAGGATCTAGAAGGGTCATAGAGTCATGTCACATATTGTAGAAAGGAAGGTTAGAATTTTTTAGAGATAATCAAAGGATGTGATTGAGATCTCTCAATTAATTTTTCTAAATCCTAGAATAGGAGAATAGGGAAATGAGAGATTGTCTATGAAATAATAAAGTACTACATCAATAAATTTACAAGTATTTCTATGAATGACTTTAAAATATTTAAGGATAAAAGGTGTAAAAATTAAGAGATTAATAAATTTTATAGGAAAAGTGAACTTTTTAAAAGAAATTATGGGGTGGGGATGGTATCATAAGAGTCTCTTTACAATAGACCTAGGTTGAGGTCAATTTAAAAATAATGTACTATTTCAAGTTCTAAAATGATTTTTTTTCTAGATAATACCCATACCATTTCTCTCTTCTTCACCATTTTACACATAAAACTCTCATGATTATTCATCTTCTTCCTCTTGATGTCTCTTGAAATATCTATCTTATATGTCTTAGTTAGTAAGATGGAGGTGCTCCTCCACCAAGCATTCATATATTTTCTCTTTTAGGGTTCCTTTTAATAAATTTTTCTTTGGATAATTGTAACCCTAAACTCTATATTGGTAAAGGAAAATAAATTCTGAAGGAAAAAAATTTAGTCATACTTAGTTTATATGGGAATTAAAATTATAAAGGCCTAAAATGATAAAAATTAAACTCCTCCTAAAATACCTAGTTCTAAAAGGAAATAAAGTCTCAAAACATCAACGGAGGGAGGCTAAGGAAGGTGTTAGATGCATAGGACAACTAAGAGTGGGGGGATAAATCAGTGGTATACTTAAAAAATTCAGTCCCTCATCAATATTCAAACCCTTGTTAGCCCTTAAGCCCTTATCATGCATTAGCAAAATGTACACATATGAAACAGTAATGAAAACACATCCAAACAAATAAGAATACCAGATTTATGCAGAAAAACCAAGAAGAAAAAAATAGTTAGGATTATCTCACATATATATGGATTGCAACACTAAATATGATTAGGCACATTTCCCCAAAAAACAAGAAAGGCTCACTATAGGGTGGCTCACTGCCAAGAAGAAAGAAGATAGAAGAATAATATTACAAAGGGATTCACTATCTCAAGGCAACAAGATAAATCCACCACTGAAACTTTATGTCATCCGCAACCTTTGGCTCACTACCTCTATTAAATTCAAACACACTAAAAATTTAGACCCTTCTTCTCACTACATCAGAGTCATAGGCATTAAGCTCATCTTAGATCACCACACTCAATCAAATTTTCATATTTTACACACCTTCTATAGATACACACTCATCTCCAACAATTCACCTTACATTTATACCATCCATGACCTAAAAAATCTCAATTAGGTTGGCCTTAATGAAATGTATGCACCTAAAATGTGCAACACCAAAATAGGTCAGCACCAAACACCTCCACAGTGGAAAGAAGTGAAGGATGACAACACCAAGGGTTAAATAGGAGCCAAATCTACATCACCATGCTACACAACATATCCACAATCCATGAAATACCTCCACAAATAGTGCTAGCACACCAGGTTAGCCAAACCTGAACTAACCTACAAGTGATAACATACACATTTCTTTAGGCCACATGGAACACATAACACTCCACAACATCCATACAACATCTTAGAATATCCCAAAATCATCAGAATATTTTGGAATTCTGCCACTACCACCTAAACTGAGAACACCATCAATCTGTGCAGCCAAACATACAGTTGCTACAAACCACAACTTACCAACCAACCTTTCAAAAGACCTCAGCACCTAAAACCTCAAAGGAAGGAAGCTACATATAATATAAGCACATTCCCAAACATAACAGACAAGAAACCTTATTGTGAAGAAATGTGGAGTAATCTTATTTCTCTTAGACAACCTTCTACATAGATAGACAAATAGTCAAACATGATTTTCACTGCAGAATGATCCAAAAACTGAAACTCTGGATACACCACCTCTAAACACCTTTGATCATCACGTCCAAACCGAACAAGAACAAATTCAACCATGAAGAAATAAAGAGCACAACATTGAACACACCTTTGTCACACTACACACTCTTTTATTCAAGAATTCTCAAAAGCACTTAGAAGCCAAGTGAACTTACTACAACTACAACTCTTATCCATTGTAGTAATGGAAAAAGTTTCTTTTTTCTTGCTTGATCTAATAATTAACATTAAAATTGAACTAATGGTGTCTTGGAGTGGTGTTGTAATTTCTTATACACATTCACATCATTTCAGGACCTCTATTTGACTAAAACATGCTTTAATTGGTCCTTTGCAAGGGAGTTGTGAAGTGTTATAACACATTTTTCACACCTTTCTAGGAATTATTTGCTTAATTAAGCCTCATGGGCCCCTTCCTAAATAAAAATGCACATAATTTGTACCTTGTTTAAGTGTTGTAAAGTGTTTTAAAGCACTTTCACATTTATCTAGGACCTAGTCTTAATTCATTGTGGTTAACTATAGTTATTAACCCCCTTTTTAGGCCTTAATTTTGACACCTCTCAAGGATCTTTCCCAACAATTATGAATTAAATATCAAATTATTTCATTGCGAAAAATTTGGTCCTGGTAAGTTGAGCCAGGACCCATTCACCCGTGATGGTGAATGAGTCCTCCCTTAATAGGACCCCCCTTTCTTAGTTGATATGGAATGGGTTTTTGGCCTCCTTTTAGCTCCCTAAAGCTTGGTCCTAGAAATTTAGCTAGGACCCATTCGCATTTGGTGGAAAATGGGTCCTCCCTTAATGAGACCCTAATTTTTGAATTTCATTCTAACGAGAATTTAATTATGTTTCCTTCCAGATCTGGTGTCGGCCTTAGTTCTTTGAATTTTGAGGTTAATCTCCTAATTTAGTATAAATAAGGGGTTAATTCACCTAGTTTCATCCTAAGAAATCCTAATACTTCCAAGTGATCAAGAATTCTAGAGCATTTCAAGAGCATTCATAAGGCATTTCAAGGCAAATTTTAAAGGTTTATTGCAACAATTCAAAGTCATATCATCATGTCAAGGGTTTAATGCATTCATGTGTGTTGAGCTAAGAAGTTAATATTGCATTGAGGATTCATTTACAAGAATCATCCTACATCCAAGATATACATTCTTCATGGCCACTCCAGGATTGTTTGCAAATTTGTTTCAAAATCTACAAAATCCAAGGTGACATCATTTGCATATTTCATGTTCATGCTTCAATTTCTTCATTTCATCATTTGGTTTAATTACCTACAAAGGTTTGACTGAGGTAAACCCCCATTCACTAACAAATAAATAGGTTTTATTTCACTTGAGTGTGTGATTTCAGGTTTACAGGTTGAAGATCAAGTTGAGCAAGATTTGGAGCAAAGTTGTCAAAGTTGCAAAGTTGCAAAAGTTGTCATTCTAGTGTAGGAGCACCTCCTGGATTTCATGCCTCCATGACACATGCTTGAGTTCTTGGATTAAGTTAGGAAATTTGGTGTTTTAATAAGGCCCAAGAGGCCACATTAGGCATTTAATAGGTCTTAGATAGTTGATTTGAGTGCACTTCTCAAATATTGCAAAAATGTGAAAAGTTGTCAAAAATTGTAATGCAAACTTGCAAAACATGCAAATATGGGAATACGAAGGGTCAAGTCATGTAAAAGGTCATTGTAGGTGGTTGAAAATAATTGAAATACATTTTTAAAATATATTTATACCTACATCCATCATTTTGAAGGGTGTGGTTTAGAATTGAATGTAAAATCATAAGTTTCACCATGATTTTTTGTTATTTCTAAAACATTTTCTACTATTTCTTTGCATTGTATGGAATTTTACAGGTAGATTATGATACAAAAGTGATTGAAGGTTAAATAAATATGAGTCTTCTTTCAAATTCCACTGATTTTGTTGAATTTCATGAAGATATGAGGAAGTTATGGGTAATTCTTCCAAAATAGCCATAACCCTATTCTAGGGTAACCGACAAGCATTCAAAATTGCCTATCTCTTATTTTAACCATTGAAATCTCCTCAAAATTGGTGAGTAAGGAGTTTTAGATGTATTTTAAAAGATTCCAAAATTTTAGACCTTGAATGTGTGGTTTGGGGTGGCTTCAAGGAAGCCCTAGGTCTAGAAATTGAGTAAAATTATGGTAAATCACAGTGTACAATTGGAATTTAATGAGTTTGATTGTGAAACGCGAATCCTACTTAAGTAATGTTGTTTTTTAATAGTGTATGGATGTATTTGGAACCATTTTCTAATAGGGTTTAGTGAAAGCTTACGGTTTTGTGTCCATTGTTTTGACTGTCCTATTCTAACAGTCATAACTTGGAATAAAAAATAAAGGGTTCTGAATGGGTGATTGTTGAAATATCATGAAGGAAGATTGGGGAAATGTATAATGTGTTTTTTCAGACATATTTACACTTTTTGATAATATTAGAAAGGTTGCAAGGGCTTGGGAAGGTTGAAATTGTTGTTTGGGTGGCCTAAATGGGCCTAGTTTGCCAACTTGATCATACTACTATGAGAGTCCTCTTATTTGGGATGTTAAAGGTCGTGCTTGAGTTTGAGACAATCATATGATGTTGTGTTGATGTGTTTTGAAGAGTCAACTAGTGATTTTGTGCCTTATACTCAATTTGGTGTATTGAAATCATGAGTTTTGTGAAGGGCAAAGAGTCCTAATTTAATGGACATGAAAGAATTGGTTGAGTTTTGTTAGATGAGATTGAGAAAGTGAGTTTTCTTCCTCTATGATTGCATCAAAGTGGTATTAGAGCACAAAAGGTGCTGGGTAGAGATTTTGTGATTTTTGGTTTTATGTGTAGTCTAAGGAGAACCTGGTTGCTACCAAGAGAAGGCAGGGAAAATTGAGGGAAGTTGTGAAGCAAGGAGAGACTTGCTTGTGAAGATGGATTTGTTGAGAAGGTTTTTGTAGGTAGATGAAGAAAGAGAAAATAGAAAGAGGAAAGATAAGTTAGACAAAGAGATGGTGGCATTGAAGCAAGAGATGAGAAGATTGGAGGTAGAGTTCGATGATTTTTATGCAGAGTCCATGATGAAGATGGAACAGTGGATCAGAAAAGCAACAAGTTGGCATTTGACAATGAAGAAGAGAGTTGTGTGGCCCATTAAAAGGATTATTCAAAGAAGGAAAAGACAAGCAAGGAAAACAACAAATGAGGCATAGGTAAAGTTTGTTGAACAAAGTAATTTACAAGTTGAGATGCACGATATTCCAAATGTGTTTGAAGATGAACAAACCTATTTGTTTGTTGATGAAAATATTGATGTTGAGATAAATGATATGGTTGTTGTTGGTAATCAAGTAGTTGATGAAACTTTTGCTGATGAGCAAGTAGAGAAGGTTGATGATATTGTTGATTATAGGGTTGTTAATAAAGATGTTACAGATTTGTTTGCTAAATGAGGTGTATGTAGATTTGCAAGAATATGATGCAGGTTGTGGTTATGGAAAAAAATTTGTTAAATGGTACTCTAATGATGAGAATGAAGAAGTAGATGATGCTACTGAGGTATATACACAAGAGGTGGACTTTTGGAACATGAAAGTTGAGAAGTTGCTAGAGAAGAGATGGTATAAGAAGAAGAGGAAGAAGGACTTAGGGATAATTTCCAAGATGAAGGATATATTGCAAAAGAACTAGAAGACTAGAAAGAAGGAGCATAATAGTTTTCAAGAGGACTTGAATCTTCTTTTCTCTGGGAGAATGGTGCAGGAGCACCTCCTAGATTTCATGCCTCCATGAGGCATGCTTGAGTTCTTGGATTATGTTAGGAAATTTGGTGTTGTAATAAGGTGCAAGAGGCCACATTAGGCATGCTATATGTCTTAGAAAGTTAATTTGAGTCCATTTCTCAAATATTGCAAAAATGTGAAAAGTTGTCAAAAATTGTAATGCAAACTTGCAAAACATGCAATTATGGGAATACTAAGGGTCAAGTCATGTAAAAGGTCATTGTAGGTCATTGAAACTAATTGAAATCCATTTGTAAAATATATTTATGCCTACATCCATCATTTTGAAGGATGTGGTTAAGAATTGAATGTAAAATCATAAGTTTCACGATGATTTTTTGTTATTTCTGAAACATTTTATGTTGTTTCTTTTCCTTGTACAGAATTGTACGGGTATGTTATGATACAAAAGTGAATGGAGGTTAAATCCTTGCACGTATTCTTTCAAATTCCACCAATTTTGTTGAATTTCATGAAGATATGAGGAAGTTACGGGTAATTCTTCCAAAAAAGCCATAACCCTGTTCTAGGGTAACCAACAAGCATTCAAAATTGCCTATCTCTTATTTTAACCATTAAAATCTCCTCAAAATTGGTAAGGATTTTTAGATGTATTTTAAAAGATTCCAAAATTTCAAACCTTGAATATGTGGTTTGGGGTGGTTTCAAGGAAGCCCTAGGTATGGAAATAGAGTAAAATTATGGTAAATCATAGTGTACAATTGGAATTTAATGAGTTTGATTGTGAAATGTGAATCCTACTTGAGTAATGTTGTTTTGTAATGGTGTATGGGTGTATTTGGAACCCTTTTCTTATAGGGTTTAGTGAAATCTTAAGGTTTTGTGTCCCTTGTTTTGACTATCCTATTCTAATAGTCATAATTTGGAATAAAAAATGAAAGGTTTTGAATGGGTGATTGTTGAAATATCATGAAGGAAGATTGGGGAAAGGTATAATGTGTTTTTGCAGACATATTTACACTTTTTGATAATATTAGAAAGGTTGCAAGGGCTTGGGAAGGTTGAAATTTTTGTTTGGGTGGCCTAAATGGGCCTAGTTTGCTAATTTGATCAGACTACTATGAGAGTCCTCTTATTTGGGATGTTAAAGGTGGTGCTTGAGTTTGAGACAGTCATATGATGTTGTGTTGATGAGTTTGAAGTGTCAACTAGTGATTTTGTGCCTTATACTCAGTTTGGTGTATTGAAATCATAAGTTTTGTGAAGGGCAAAGAGTCCTAATTGAATGGACATGAAAGAATTGGTTGAGTTTTTGTTAGATGAGATTGAGAAAGTGAGTTTTCTTCCTCCAGCATTGCATCACATTCAAAGTGAAAGATCACAGAAAGAGCTCTATAGAATTAATTGTAGGCTTCTAGAACTTGATAGCCAAGATTTCAAGAGTGCAAACATCAAGGTATAAGATCCTAAAATTAGTTTTCTAAAACCCTAAAAGAACCCATTGAACCCTGAAAGTGAATGAGTCCTCCATAGCTCAAAACAACAACTTTTCGGCTAGGTACACAACTTTTTATGCTCTAAAAACATCTCCTATAGTTGCTATAACAATTAGGTTTCATTTTTGGTTGTTATTAGCATCTTTTTTTTTTATTGTTCTTGTTAGGGTATCCCCGCGACTCAAGCCCAGTGGGTTCCCTTTATGGGGCGAGCTTGAGGTGAGACTAATCCCTGTGGCCATGGGGTAACCAACGCCGCCCCCAAGGGTCTGCGGCAAGGTGAAATCCAGGCCAGAGAGAATCGAACCCAAGACCTCGGGGAGCAAACCCAAGACTTGAACCAACTCCTCTAACCCGTGGGGGAAAAAGGTTGTATGGTGATCCCAACTATTATTACCCCGGGTTAGCGGAGCCGGCCTAGTCGTAGCATACTGACCCCCGCCTTTTCCACTACGAAGGTGACTTGAACCTGTGTCCTCGAGGGAGCAAACCCCAAGACCCAGCCAACTCGTCTACAAGTGGCGGTTGTTGTTATTAGCATCTTATTTTGCATATTTGAAGTGATTTTGGGCTTGGAAAATAATTGACCCATCTCATTTGCACACACATTTGGGAAAGATCCTATATTTTAACCAAATCATTTTTGGTGAACCCAAGTTATTCAACATTGCACTTTTCTAAATTTTGGAGTCTTTTATTGCATTTTAAGTTAAAATATTGCATTCATTGCATTTAGATTTGCATTGAATTAGGATTTCTTCTTTTCCATTTCAATCTTGCATACCATATATAGGGTTTAGATTTGCATTTTTTTTCATCTTTCTAAATCTGAAAATTACAAAAAAAAACTAGTCATTTTTATTTTCATTCAATTGCATTTGAAAATCAAAACAAAATTGCATTTCAATCTAGGTCTTGTATTTCATCTTTCTATTGCATTTTTGCACTGAATTTCTAGAAAATATAAAGTTGCATTTCATTGTCTACAACCTAGAACTGAAAGATATATCTAAAAGCTTGCAAACCATTAAAAAATAGTTTAAAAATACCTTACCATGACCCATTCTCCCTTACTGGTGAATAGGTCCCTGATCAGGTCTGACTTGAAGCTTTTGGCATCTAAAAAGACATTAGAATTGACTTTGAAATCCATTGAAAGATCCCCGAAAGACCTAACCAGGACCCATTCGCCCTTACTGGCGAATGAGTCCCTGTTAGTTACAAATCTACATTTTTGAGGACATTAAAATCTCAGTTTTTAGCTTAAGTGTTTGGTACCATTATCTTGTTGTTTCAGTTTCTTGATTTGTTGTTTCATCAATTTCTTTGCATTTAGCCAAAATTACTTTATTTTAGTGCATTGTTAAAAATAAAAAATTTAATCAACACATTTCCTTTTTAGCGTATTGCATTGTTTAATCAGTAAATTACATTGCTTAGATTTTAAAAATTGCATTTCATTCTAGGTTATTGCATTGTCCCTTTGCCATTCTAGGGTTTGCACACTAGGTTTGTAAAAATTGCATGAGCTTTACAACTTGGTGTTTTATTCACAATACTATTATGAGACGTAGTTCAAGGTTCATGTCATCCACCGATATCTCACTTGTCGTGGATCTTGGGTGCTCTAACTCTCTTTCTGATAGTGTTGAGAATGAACCCTCTATGGCTCATAGTTTGCATACTTCATTTGCTATAGCTTCATCTCCTACAATCAATATGCATGATTTCATTGAAAAGCTAGATGAACAACTAGAAAACTTACAAGCCTATATCCTTAGTGAATGCATTGACATTAGCTTGGTTCCTATCATACAAAATCTAAGGAAAGTGCTTAAAAATTGAAACAAAACACAAATCATCTATAGCCTTAGTTACTTCCTTAAGGAGTACTTGAAAAAACAAGACAATATCAACATACATGCCACAATCTATCCTCCTACTAAAACAAAGAACAATGTTATTATGGACCATGATAATATGCAATTACCTCCCATGAATGAAGTGATAGCATTTTTCAAAGCTAAACCTCGTAAGGGCTTGACTAGACAACCTCTTGACATTGCTTTCTCACAAAATGACATACCTAAACGTGCACCTAATGGTCCTCTTTACATAGTTGGCTGAAGATCAATATGTAGTGTAGAAAAAAGCATCCCTTAATTTACGAGTGTTCAATGATAAATTGGACTTAATGTCGCCTTGTTCTAGTGTTGTGAGGTGTTTTACACATCCATATGAAGTCTTGGGCCCTTTTTAAGCTAAATCAACTCAACTCTGACTTAATTTAATGTTGTAAAATGTATTCATTTACACTTTCACATTAAATTTAGGAGGCTTGTAAACTAAGGTGGACCTAATCTAGTGTTGTAATGTGTTTTACACATTCACGTGGGATTTAGGGCCCTTCTAAGCTAAATAGATCCAATTTTTCCTTAATTTAGTGTTGTAAAGTGTATTTATTTACACTTTCACATTGGATTTTAGGATCCCTTTCATTTATAACCTTAATATAATCATTAATAGGCCCTATATTTTGCATCCCAAGGCATATTTTAATCAAAAACTCAACAAGATCAACATATAAACTTAATTTCTTCACTCCCTGACACTTTAGCTAGAAAAATAGCCCTTGTGGGACCCATTCGCCACTTTGGGTGAATGAGTCCCATCCAATTCAAACTCATTCACCCATCTTAGCGAATGAGTCCCATTTGGCCTATTTGCAAGGTTTGAGTGGGAAAAATAGAGTTTTAAGTTTAAATTTCTTCTATTTCAGCCTTGAGGATCAAATTAACATTCATTTGAGTGGATTTCCTATATAAACAAGCTTCCAAATCATTATTTCATCATACATTCATGTCATCAATTCAAGATCCATCATCATGTCAAGCATATCAAGCATCAAGCATGTTATTGAGCTAGTGAACATGTGATGTAGTATTGAAAATCCAAGATCAAGCATTGTTCTACTCCTATTGTGAAGATCAAGATCTACATCCTTCATGGCCATTTCATGTTGAGTTGCATAATTTATAAGACATCATCTATAAGACATCATTCAAGGTATCATTATTCATGTTTCATATCCTATGTTTCATGCTTCATGTCCTTGTTTTTTTGTTTCATCATTTGGTTTAATTACCTAAAAGGGTTTTGACCAAGGCAAACCTCTATTCCCTAACAATCAACACCTCTCTCTCTCTCTCTTTGTGTGATTACAAACGTAGGTGCTTTGAAGACTTGAAGATCATTGAATATTAGGTTACAAGCTTGTTGGAGTTGTCTACCCATTTAAATTTTTAGAAAATCCAAACTAGACTCATTCGCCACAAGTGGTGAATGAGTCCCACTGTAAGTGTTTTTCAGAGATGTTTACAGATTTGGATACCCATTTTCCTGAAACCTTCTCTTGTGCAAAATACAGATCTGGGATTGATTCACCCAGAATGGCGAATGAGTCCCAATAGGCCAAAATTTTAGGATCAACATTTCTAGTCTTCATTCAAGCTTCTACAAGTTTTTAGGTGCACACTTCTGGTTTTACAAATTTTTGTTCTAATTTATATGCATTTCTAGGTCATTTAATTCAAGTTTGCATCATATTAGGGTTTTGCATTTCATCTTGCATGACATTGTCTTTTCCAAGTTTAAACTTGGTGGTGAACTCCTCTTGTAATTTGAAATCATACCCTAGGATAACCTATTGTCAGGTCTCTTTCCTCTTTCTTCATTGGATTCAGATCTCTAGGTCATCCTTAATTGTGGAGTATAGAAAGCTTGTTGCCATAGGTCCTAACACCTTAGTGGTGACAAAACTCTATCTTACATTTTGGTGAACCTTCATGTAGAGCACCTTCTTTATTGATTTGGAGTCCATCACCATCCTAGATTTATCTTTCATTAACTTTTCATCAGGTTTGCATTAGTTAATTAACATTCTAGGGTTTCTATTTTTTGCATTAGTGAAAGTCCATATCATGCATTAAATATTTCAAACAAGATGATACAAACATGGACAGTCATGATAACCATAATTGTTCGTCTCCCAACACCTCTCCTATCAGTGACAAAGGTTATCTTGGTGAAAGAAGATACAATCATTGAGAATCACAAAATTCTTGTTTTTCCTTCTCATCCTCACCCTTGGAAAGATATTATGACACAAGAAGATGATATTATTTCCACTACTTTACCTAGTCTCCATTCATCTCCCAACACCTCCCCTACATGTGAGAATGTTGTAGTGAAAGAGGATACAATCATTAACAATCATGAAAAACACATTTTTGTGGAGGAAATGTTTATATTAAGAGATCCAATGATTTAGAGCTATGACAATCCTACCTCTCCTACTTTGGAAGACATTATAGGACATGTGGATGTAATTTTAGGTAACCATGACAATCAAACTTGTCCTTCTCCTAATATCTCTTCTAGAGACGAAGAAGATAGTTTGGTGTTGATACACTTATTGAAAGTCATGAGGATCTTGTATTTCCCTTTCCTAATGCTCCTAACATTTGGGAAGACCTATTTGAACAAAAAATTCTAATCATTGGTAACCATGAAACTCATAGTTGTTATTCTCTTGATGCATCCCTTATTTGTGATGAAGCTACTTTACAAAATCTAACCATGGACTGTGATGAACCTATTGTTTACTCCTCTCCTAAAAGCTTTCCTACTAGGGTAGATATTATGGCAGAAGAGAATGAGACCTTAGAGAAAAAGGATGAAATTATGGAAAACAATCAAATTTGGCCCTCTCCTAATATCTTTCCTATTGGCAAAGAAGATATTGTGGTGTTAGAAGATCCAATCAATGAGAATCATGAGAATCTTAGGGGAAACATCATTGAACAAGATAATTCCATCATTGATAAGCAAGAAAATCCAACCACTGATAACTCCCTTACTTGTGATGAAGTTATTTTAGAAGAACCAATCTTTGAATGTCATGAACATCTTATTTGTAGCTCTCCTAAAATATTTCCTACTAGGGAAGGTATCATGGTGCAAGAAAATGTCAACATTGACACATTTCTTTCAAATAATAGTAATATGGCTTCCTTAGATGAAGATGATGAAGTGAAATTAGACTCTTCTTCACTAAGAGATCATGAAAATAAGGATAAGTCTTTTGAGGTTATGCACATTAGATATCCCTTGACATCAACCACACTTGTAGAACCCATACAAGAAAATGAAAAAGAAAAGCATATTAAAGAAGTCACAAAGTTATTGGGAGATGCTCAAGGGAAACCTTTTATTTCATACCTACATTCATGGGAGAATACAAGAGATCATAACAAAATAATCTAAAAAGGAAAAAGAAAAAGAGGTAATTTCAATACAAAATTCAAAAGCATCCACTTCAACCACTTTGGAAGAAAAGAAAACATACATGACAAAATCTAATGAAGTTGATTATGAACAACCACTGCAATTGAAAGAAGTGAAAAGCTCTATGGAAGAGGTTATGAACTTATGAAACAACTTGGGTATAGTGGAAAAGGATGTGGTGCTAGAAAACAAGGTATCCATGTCCCTATAGAGCCTAAAACACAATAAATGGCTAATGGTCTTGGTTATTGTCCCTTGAAAGAAATTTAAACAAGTGTTCACTCAATGTCAACACTCTTACGAAAGATTCTTCCAAGACAACTTTAACTTTGGTGCATCCTAAACTGATAGATATCTCATTATATTTACATCAATTTGATATTTTATTTACTCATCATAATCAATAAAAATAGTTGCTTCTCCTTGCCATGATAGTTGTAGGATCATAACATACTCACTATTGCATGTTTTACACTCATTTCAAATAATTTCCTTTTTACAAGGAGCAGCATATCATCATCCATTCTGGACTCACCCTTGTCCTGCACTAAGTGGGGGAAAGGGGTTAGTTAGGCTTGTCCTCTTATGACACTTTTGTTGTCTCTTTTGGGGTGATCCCACAATAGTGGTTTACAATTTTTGGCCAAACTGGACACTAAAATTATTATTTTTAACTAAATCTTCACATTCGGGAACCTATAGCGGATAAACCGCGAAGAATTTGAAGATGATGCAAAATAGAGTCTCGTCAAATTTTGTTTTTAGATTCTAAAATATTTTTTCAAATCAGATTGCACTTGTTTTTCCATCTCCCATGAAAACTGGTTTTTTTTCAGAAAAGAACATTTTTAAAAAGTGACGCACATCATATAATGCATAACTTTTTTTCCATTAAGGATAAAATTCTAATTCTTTCGAATTTAGATTTGTAACTTTGATATCTAGTGCTTCCACTTGGTTAGATAGTTTTTTATTGAATATTTTTTCTTTAATCAAGTTTCGAAGTCAAACCAATTACAATTCAAACATAGCGCGACCATATAACACGTAATTTTTTTTGTATATATCGAAATTCAATTTTTTTTTTGTTGGATCAAGGACTTCAATATCTGGTGCACTCATATTTTTCAAATTGTTTTTGATAATCTGCTATTTTTCAACATGTGCAGAACATAGATCTTCATTCTCGATGAGAAGCCTATGTTTAATAAAACTAAGAAAACAAATACATAATAAAACCAAAACATATTAAAATTATATTCTTTGGATAGCTCGTTCTAAGGACTTCCTAATTCTAGTTGGGTTTGTGAAGATTCCTCCATTTTTATCCTCAACCTGAGCTCCGAAGTGCCAAAATTTAGGTTTTTTTTGTGTCTCATGGGGGATGAGGGATAAGGGGGGTTCGTACGAACCCCTTTCCAATGCTTTTTGAAAGAAATTGGTAATATCTTTTATTTTTAATTGAAATTTTTGAGGGTTTTTGGGACACACAGAGGTTTTATGGAGACAAAGTTGCACAAGTAAAATGGTTCTGGAGTTTTTGGGGAAAAATAGTTCTTTCATTCTCTTGTATTAAATTGGGAAGGGTTTCAGTATAAAGAATTGGATTCGAGTTTGGGCACAAAATTTTGGAGAGACAGATTCAAGCAGAAACTAGAAGCTCTTCGTAGAGGCTAGATTCAAATGGACATCATCAGATTTTGAATAAGCGCAGGACTCCAGGTTCCAGATGTTTCATCTCTTTCTTCTTTTGTTTCAAATTTTTTTTATATAAATAAGTAGCTTTGTTTTGAAATTATTCTTTTTAAAAAAAATATATAGTTTGAATTGCAAACAAAACAGAAAGCTATGCTGTAGAATTCTTATTTGAAAGTAACTAGTTTCTTTATCTTCTTATTCCTTTTTGTGATGGAAAAGATCTCTCTTCTTTATCAATGAATTGATTGTTTGCAAAGAAAAAATATATATATATATATAATAAATAATATATACAAATATATATATAATTGTGCTGTGATGTGTGTCAATCACACAATATTCTGTTTATTAAAAAATATATATATATTTAAGTATGTAAATAGCTGAGTTCTTATAAATTTTGCTGGTGATTTGTGTTTAATTTTGTTAATGCAAAATTTGAAATTCGTTCCAGGGTTTATGTACGAAAAATTCGTTTGAATTTAATTTTTGTTTTCCGTGTTCAATTGAAAAAAAATTGTATTGAAAAAAGGTTTTAAAAAAAATATACATATATATAAAATAAATTGTATATGGGTCAAGGGGAAGGCCGTACCTCCCCCTCTCCCCATGCCATGGACGCTGGCACAACAATCCATAGATTGCTGTGCGCAACAGTTTGTGGACTGCTGTGCAGGGCCGCACCCTCAAATGCCTGTGTTTTGTTTTTAAAAGATTTTTTTAAAATATTAATATATATATATTAATAGTTTTTTTATAATTTATTAATATATTTTTTAAAAATATATATTTATTTTATTTAATATTAGTTTATTTTAAAATGTAATTATTTATTTTTAATATTAATGTTATTACATTTTAAAAATGTAATTTTTGTATTTCATTCAAAATGTTAAAAAGGTGTTTATATATAGGTATTTATATTTTTGAGGGCATTATTTTATTATTTGTTTTTGTTGAACAAATATTTTAAATAGAAAATAAGCCTTAATTCATTGTGTGGTCTATATTGAGACAATTGTATTTGGTTATATTGAAGTCTAGAATCTTTTAATGATCAGTCATTTGGTGAACTAATTTAATTGTTTAATTGGGAATGGAATTAAATTTAATGGTGCAACCTTGCAAAATATAATGTGAGTTTTCTTTTATGTTATGGTTTTCATTTAGTGTTGTCCATGTGGGAACCCTGTTGTTTTACAAACCCTTGTTTCCAGAGGCATGATTTATCTTCTTGGACGTTTATTCTTGTACTTTTGGGATTTGAATATTATAGGTTTTTAAGCATTAAATTTTTGGAAGGGTTGTACGAGAATGGTGGTCACTGTAACTTGAGTTATCGCGAGATGGATTTGCCTCGCATGTCTTGTTTTGTGTTATATGTCTTATACTTGAAGGTACAACCCTTGCCGTATTTTGGTTTATGTTAGGGGTCTTAGGGAGAGCTAAGCGATGACACTCTCCACTAGATACCCGTTTGCCTTATTTCTTGTTGCCTCTGGAATTGTGTACTGAATTGTTGTTTCAGATTTATATGGAATCATGTTCTATTTATTGTTTCAAATTTATTTGGAATTGTATTTTGAATGTTGTATCAGTTCCTTTGGAAATGTGTTTTGGAAGTTGTATGCTTAATACATGTTTCATATTATTTTGAGAATGATTTATGAATGTTCTTTGGACTTGTTTAATTGTCATTGCTTTGATTAATCGTGTCGAGTTTCTTATCTTTATCTTATTTCTTGACTTGTGAATGTTGTGGTCTATGTCATTGTAACCTTGAGTTGTAATTGTATTCGTACTACGTTGTTCATGGAGTCGGTTTGGCATTCATGGTCGGGTTCTCTTCCTTGTCACCTCTGAGCACGAGGGGTGAGTTATTTATAATTCACATGGTTGGGTGGAACGTGCTCCGCACCCGTTGGGTTCCCCATCAACATTCTTTGTTCATGGAATTTCTGCAGTTAGTGTTGCACCAGTGTTCCTTTGTAATTCAGATTTCATTGTATGTATATTATCCCACACATTTGGGAAATTTGATGTAATTATTAATCAAGAGATTGTAATGTAATATTAAAATGATTGTGTAATAGTTAGGATCAATTGTAACTTGTTAAAAGAGATTCATTATGATTGTATTATGTGATGTATTAATATTCTCACTCTTGGTTATTGGATGTATTCTTATTCATGGTTTATAATATTAATAGTTATGCTGTTATCTTTTACTTTCTTTGTTAGTTGTTGTGAAGTAACCTCGCGTGCCCCAGAGAGCTAAGTGTAATAGTGTAATGTAATGTGTTATGTGATTATGGTTAATTTTTCTTGCATGTTTAATTGTATTGTTTTAAAAAAAATAAAATTATTTGCTATGTGTGTGCTCTCTGGGGTTTGCACGACGGGCGTTACATGAACCCCTTTCCAATGCATTTTTTTAGTTTTTTTGGCAGTCAAATTCAAAGGGGTTCACTCGAACCCTAGTTCAAGCGAACCCCTTATGGGTTCGGTTGAACTAGTAGGTTCGTACGAACCCCCAAAATCACTTTTTTTTTCCCTTGGGGTCATTTTTTGTGAGTTTTCCTTCCTCACTTGAATTGTAAACCACTATTGTGGCTTCACGCTTTGGGTAGTTGACTGCTTTCCATGTATATATAAAAGCAAGCTTGGGATGTGGATGAGATGCCTTAGGTTGGCTCACATGTGACATACTTTTCTTTCTATTACTCATGATGTAGTTTCATTTGGGAACATATAGGGATTTCCGGATAACCTCTCATGTCTTCTTCTATTTTAAATCAATTTCTCACAACATGGTGTTTAGCAATTTCTTTAAAGTGGAGGCATACATTGGCATTATTCTTTTGCATTTCTATTCATGTTTTATTGTGTGGTCTTCTTACTTCATACGGTGCATCTTTCTCTTTGTGGTGAAATTAGGTGTAATTTCCTTCAAAGGCATGATCTCTCTAAGAATATTATATTCCTCTGAGTGGCTTAATGTGAAATACTACATTCCCTAAGTTGTGAATCTTCTATTGTTCATTTGGTCCTCTCTTGGAGAAATTAGGCATGGTGTTCCCTAAGTTGAGACCTTACATGAACTAAGAAAAAACCCTTTGAATGAACCTTACACTATTTTGCATTTACAATAACCGTTATATAGCCACCTTGCATAACACACTTTGCTTTCCTATGGAGCCATCCTATTTGTTCATGGGTTTCAAGCATATTTTTTTTCTTGCCTCATGGATCCTATCATTCATGTTGTGTGGTGCCTTATCAATGTTATCAGGAGGTATTGCTTTTGTATGGTTACTGTACGAGAGCCAAACTTAAGTGTGACTTTCCCATAGCCACTTACTTGTGCGTGTAAGCACATACTGACCACATGCATATGTATCTAACTTCTCTAGGGGATCACCTATTGGATGGCTTGAGGTTTGACTAGCCCTTGTGAGCATTGGTTTGCATAGTGGACATCATATTCCACTTGTAAACATTTTTTTTACAAACATCTTAGATCTGATCCACATTGTGTTGGACAAATGGTCGAGGCTTGATCCAAACTTTCTTTCTTTTCCTTTCTTCTTTATGTCTTTGGTAGTGTATGCTTGTACCTTGTTTCTCTATACATCATTCACATGCATGTTCTTTTGTGTATGCTTGTACCCTCTTGATCATTTTCATCCTATCTCACTAGCATCATGGTGCACTTGGACCCCTCTTGATGTGTATTTTTCTACTTTAGTGTGATTTTGAAGCAAGTTCCTCCTCTCACTAAAGTGGGGGCTAAATGTAGAGTAGAAAAATGTATCCCTTTACTTTTTCACACTTGTTTGGGCCCTTCCTACTAAAATTGGGCTTCCTTATGCCTTATTTGGTCTTATTGTGCATCCACAAGCCTAATTAAATGTGTTTTTCCAAAGGATAATCCCAACATTAATAAATGACCAATCATAATTTAATGTTTTTGAGTTATGTGTTCCAAATCTAGTGATTTGGGACTCATACACCACCTTGGGAGTATGGGTCCCACCTAGGTTTTGGAGCTTGATCTTGAATTTTGCATGGAACTTAATATTTCTTGAAATTTGTGTCCCAAGCTTAGGCTACTGTGACTCATACGCCCCAACTAGAATATGAGTCCCACTTTATCTTGGACCTATTTTGATTTCAATTCTTGGCAGGATTTTATTCTCCTAGTTTTGATGGCAGCTCATAGTGTTGCAATTTTGAGAAATTTGGAATGAAAAAGTATGAATAAATGGTTATTTCACATAATTTCTCCTAGAAAATTTTATAAGTATCCTAGCAAGTTTATGAGATCAAGAGAATTCAAGAGTATTCAAGAGCTGATTATCAATCATTTTGGAGCTATATTCAAGATTCAAGCATCATGTCAAAATCATCATGTATCATGTGTGTTTTTGAGCTAACATTTGTGATGTAGGTTTTCATAATTCAAGAAAGCATTCAAGTCAAGATTCATAACATACAATCAAGATTCAAGATCTAAATTCATGCTAGCCATTTCATGCAAGAATGTAGCCTTCATTCCAAGGGTTTGGTGAGTTGCAACATAGCATATTTTTCATTCATCATTCCTTCATTCTATTTTAGTTCATTTCATTTCAAGGTTTGATTATCGAAACGGGGTTTGACAAAGGAAAACCCCTATCCACTAACAAAAGAACATATTTCTCCCTCTACATGTGTGATTGTAGATCTAGGTGTTTTGAGGCTTGAAGATCCTTTGAAGACAAGGTTGCAAAATTGAAGAAAGTTGTCAAAGTTTTCAAGAAGTTTTCATCTTCATGGAAAGTCACCTACAGGCCAGAATTCAAAGTTTTAGACTCTAAGATAAAATAAGAGAGAAGCAACAAAAGATCACTAGAGGATACCAAAGTTTCAACCAAACCCTAATACTAGGACTAAATCACCACCTTGGGCGTATGAGTCCTAGTATACCATTTTTCAGTCATTTCCTGTAGATCCTAGTTTACCAATCATAGGGAGATTCCAATTTTTGTTGAGAAACCATAGAATGGGACTAAATCATCCAGTCCGGCATATGAGTCCTAGTGTACACCATAAAGTAGAATTTCAAGGTTTTATACCTTGTTTTCAATACATCATTCTTCTAGGTACCTTTTTGTTTCATTCTCTTTTATCAATATGATTTCATGTTCTTAATATTGTGGGTCATATCTAGCTAGATTTGTATATTGCATTCACTTATTTCTTTCTAAGCATTTGCTTAGTGGTGAACCCCCTCTTTAATCACACCCAAGGAGACCTTGTAGCAATCTCTTTTCCTCATTGGATCATTAGGTTGGGATCTCTAGGGTTTCCTTGAATGAACTAAGAGTGAAATAGGAGGACCCCCCTTTTTGTGTGTTCCATCTCCTAAAAGGTGTAGCACACCCTATTTCCTTATGTTCAGGACCTATATAGTGTGGGGCTAGTTTGGATGAATTTCCAAACTTGACAACACTTTTATGAGGTTTTACCCTTAACGACACTTCCTCTCCTACTACAAAGTTCTTAGGTACCCATTTGGGATTAGCATAGCTTTTTTGCCTATCATTGGCTTCAACTAGTCTTTGCTTGATAACCTTAACTTTTTCTTCCATTTTTTATAGTAATTCAGGCACAAGACTCACCCTATCCTCAAGTTTATTGAAACTTATAGTGGTTTGACACTTTATTCCATTAAATGCTTTGAAAGGAGCCATCTTAATTAGAGAATGGTAGGAATTATTGTAAGAAAATTCCACCAAAGGAGAATAATCTTCCCACTTGTATTGCTAATCCATGCAATACATTCGCAGTAGGTCTTCTAATACTTGGTTTACTCTTTTCATTTGACCATTTGTTTCTAGATGATATACTACACTTATATTTAGTTGAGTTCCAAGTGTAGAAAATACTTGGTTTTGCAAAAACCTAGAAGTCACATGTGAATCCCTATCTAAGATAATTTTCTTAGGTATACCATGCAACCTAAACACTTCTTGAATAAATTTGTGGGCTATAATAGGAGCTCCATCTATCAAATTCCTTGGTATGAAATACGCTACCTTAGTAAGCTTGCCCACTATCACAAGAATGACATTTTTCTTATTCCTTGACATGGGTAATCCTTGCACAAAAGTCCATACTAATGAATTTCCACTTACATTCAGGAACATCATGTGGATACAATAGTCCCATAGGTTGATGATGTTCAACCTTCACTCTTTGACATTCTAGGTATCTAGCCACAAATCTTGCAACATCTCTCTTCACCCCTTTCCAAAAATATAATGGCTTTGCATCATCCAACATTTTTGTCACTCTAGGATGTCTAGAGTATGGTGCTTCATGAACTTCTTTCCACACAAGATTTTGTAACTCTTCAGAGTTAGGCACATATATTCTTCTTTTAAACCTTAGCAATCCATTATGTTCAAAGTAATATCCCTCGTACCTTGCATCTTTCAGATCTTTCATGAGTGCCTACTTAACTTTCTCATAGTAAAACATCATCTTTGCATTTTTATAACACTTAACTTTTAAAGTTGGTTTGAATTGTGAAAATTGAGGCAATATGTCATCTACAACTCAAGGCATCGACAACCCAATTTTCCTACCCTTTTATGTAGTTGATATTGAAGTCATAATCTGATATCAACTCCAACCATCTTCTTTTCTATGAATTTAGATTGGGTTGGGTGAATAGATACTTCAAACTATGATGATCTATTTTTAACTTAAAAGGCTTTCCTAACAAATAGTGCCTCCACATCTGCAATGCATGAACAACTACTGCTAGCTCTAAATCATGTGATACATAATTTTTCTCATAGGACTTCAAATTTCTTAATTCATAAGCTATAAATTTCCCTTATTACCTCTTAACTCCTCCCAAGCCTTCATCTGATGCATTTGTGATGACAGTGAAGTTTCCTTTAGGATCTAGTACCTTCAAAATTGGAGAAGTTGTCAACTTCTCCTTGAGTAAGTCAAATGCTACTTGGAATTTTTCTATCCACTCAAAAATTTTCCCTTTCCCCTATAATGAAGTAATAGGAAAGGCTATGCTAGAAATTTTTTCCATAAACTTCCAATAATATCTAGCTAAAGCCATAAAAATTATGACTTCAGGTACATTCTTAGGTGTCAGGAAATCTGTCACTGCCTTAATCTTGGATGGATCCACTGAAATTACCTTAGTTGAGATCACATGACCTAAGTACTGCACTTTCTTTTGAAATAACGTACACTTAAAAAGTTTCTCATATAATTGATGGGTGATCCCACAATATTGGTTTACACTTTCTCAGAGATCCTATTTTTTGCTGAAATCACATGTTTTTAGAAAATATAATGATTTAAGCCTTGAAAAGTTCCATTTAAAGGATTCCAATTGAAGAGGGTTTGATCAAGCCACCTTAGATCAAACCCCCTTGGATAGAACCCCACTAGTTTTAAACCATACCTATAATGGAGTCTCCTTTACACCCATCAAAGTGCTGATAAAAAACCACTTTTGATTTATCTTTAGGGGGATCAAATGAATTCATTTAAAATTTTATTTTTTGAGTATGTAGTCCTTATTATAAGTTTCCCAAAAAGTATAATTTTAAATAAATTTAATTTTATTATTATATTTATTTTTTATTTCTTGTGAATGTAGGTGTTTCACTGAAAATCAAGCTCTTTGTTCTGCACATGTGGAAAAATAGTAGATTATCAATTTTTTTTAAAAAACAATATCAATGCACTAGATATTGAAGTCCTTGATCCAACCACAAAAAAAATAAAATTGATACATATAATTTTTTTTATGTTCTATACAGTCCACCTATGTCTAAATTGTAATTGGTTTGTCTTCAAAACTTGATTAAGGAAAAAAAAAATTAATAAAACATTATGAAACCAAATGGAAGTGCTAGATATTGTAGTTACAAATCTAAATTGAAAAAAAATAGAATTTTATCCTTCATGGAAAAAAAATTATGTTGTATATGGTAAGCATCACTCCTTAAAAATGGTGTTTACTAAAAAAAACTAGTTTTTGAAGGAGATGGAAAAAGAAGTGCAATTTGATTCCAAAATTTTTGAAAAAAATATATTTAGAATCTAGAGACAAAATTTCACAAATCACTAGTTTGCATCATCTTCAAATTCCTCATGGTTTAGCCGCTATAGGCGCCTCAAAGTAAAGATTTATTTAGAAAAAAATAGTTTAGTGTCTAGTTTGGCCAAAAATTGTAAACTAGTATTGTGGGATCACCCTGATGTTCTCTTAACCACTGAAGAACTATCCCTAAATTCTTTCAATGGTCCTCATTCTTAGAATAAATTAGAATTTCATCCAAGAAAACCAAGACAAACTTATCTAGACAATCCCTAAATACTTTATTCATTAGGTTCATGAATACTGCAAGTGAACTAGTAAGTCTGAATGGTAGGATTGTAAACTCATAATGTCTATATCTAGTCCTAAAAGTAGTTTTGAAGATATCTTTATCTTTGATCCTTAACTGGTGATATCTTGATCGTAGATCAATTTTTGAAAACATAGCCGCTCCTCGTATTTGATCAAAGAGATCATCAATGTGTGGCAATGGGTACTTGTTCTTTATCATATCTTTATTAAGCATCTGATAATCTATGCACAACTACAGTGTACCATCCTTCTTTATGAAGATCATTGGTACTCCCCAAGGTGAAACACTAGGCCTTATCAATCCTTTGGATATCAACTCTTCTAGTTGTGCCTTAAGCTCCTTTAACTCTATTGTTGTCATTTGATAAGGCACTTTAGAAATAGGTTTCGATCCTAGTACAAGGTCAATGGAGAAATAAAATATCCTTTTGGGAAATAATCCAAGTAAACCCTCTAGAAATACATCCACAAACTTTCAAAGGATAGGATATTTTTCCATATCCATTTCTCCAATTTCCATCATTTCACCTTCCTCTACTTCTTCATTGACTCAAGAAATGAATTCTTCATTTTCCTCAATCTTTCCATCTTTACCACATAGAGCATGCATCCTTTCTTCTTGGTTCTATATAATTGCACTACAAAAATTTGACACAACTTGACTTCCCTAGGTGTCCCTTGTAACATCACCAAGTTTCCTAGATTGTCTAAGCGCTCTACAATTTTTGAGTGATAATCTACTTTGGCTCTATGCTTCCAAAGCTAGTTCATTCCTAGGATAACATCATATGATCCTAAGGGAGATACATAAAGGTTCACCTCATTAGAGAAACTAGAAAGTTCAACCTTAACTCTGAACAAGCATTGTTCCACCATTGCTCTTGTTTTATTTTCATATTCAACATCCAAAGATTTTTCAATGTAACCAGCTTTCTTATATATTTAATTTTCTATTATAGGTTAAATAAAGTTTTCACTTGCTCCAGTATCAATAACTATATAAATGGGTATACCAAATAGAATACCTGGAGTTTCCACTAGAGTAATTTGATATTCCGCTTGATGATTATCCAAAACGACATGGCTCTTCTATTGAAAAGCGACCTATTGGGATGGAAGATGATTTCCATGTGGTCATGTCCTTGAAGATATATTGGGAAATTAAGTATCATAATGATTTCTACCACAAGTAAAACATCCAATTGTTGGTCCTTTCCTTCCCATAGACCCATCAAATCTATTAGCATTTCTTCTAGTGTTGTTGGGTTATTATTATTATTATTTCCCCCTTGATCCATCCTTGATTCATTCCAATTTCCATGAGATCCCCTATCTCCTTGCTTCTAAAAATATTATGCTCTATTATTCTTCTTTGGTGTTTAGCTACTTTGAGTTCCTCCAAACTTCTTATGATTTATATTCTCCCTATAGATGGAGATGGCCTTGAGCTTTTTCTCCTACTTCATAACCTTTCCATAGACTAGGTCCATGGTAGATGGTCTGTGCACATCCACTTCTCCACCTATATATCCATTAAGCCCCATGATAATTTTTCTAATACGAAAAACACTCATCTTTTTGGTACATAGGAATGTACCTCAATAGATGAGTAAACTTTACCCAATACTCATTAATTAACATATCCCCTTGCTTAATATTTTGTAAATCTATAAGTTTTTTGTGCAAAAAGAGTTGGGGTAACGACCTTTTCCAAAATATATCCAAAAAGTCATCCCAATTCAATTTTAAAGAATTAATTACGAGTTCCATTTTCTTGCTCATCCACCAGTTAGAGGCTTCTCCTGCTAACTGATAGGCTCCCAAAATATATTTCCATTTGTATTATCAAAGCCTTAGCTTCTTCCCTACTAGTACTCCCTTCAAATTTAGGTGGAGTTATTTTTCTCATGTCCCTAGAAAGTTCGGTTGCCAAATGCTTCCTACTAGATTCTTTAGATTGAGAGTGAAAATTCTCATCCTCATGTTCTTGGGTTTGAGTACGATCATTATAATTCTCTCCCTCATTTTCATTATTTGGAACCTCTTGTTCCTCTCTATCTTTCTCCCTTACTTCTTGCTCCAGATTTCCCAACCTTGTATTAGCCTCATGGATAATAGCCACTATTTGATCCAATTTTGGTTCAACACTCTCAAGACCTCTTTCGACTTCTTGGATCCCTCTAGGATTAGTCCTTGTACTCACCATCCTTCGTAAGGAAAAGGGTTACACCTGAAGGTTTCATATTTATTAGATTCTATTATATTCACACAACTTATGGAAAGCATTTAAATGAGCATTCATTTGCACATAAAAAATAAATTTCTCATAAGTTTGAACACAATCTTTGATAAAAATATAACTTTTATTTATTCATAAGGATCTCAATATCCTTTCCATTTACATAGATCAATTATTCAAATAGTCAAGGGGAGAGTACCCTTAAAACTCACTCATAGATACATAACTCAATGAGGCATACACCTTATATTTTTGTTCATCTCTCATTTTCTCATATCTATCTCAAAAGGGGTAGTATCCTTTGGAATTATCTTCTAATACATAATTACGAGGAACATATCCCTCAGATTCATTACTTGAGGAAATTACAATCATTTTCGATAGAGGAAGAACTCTAGGGTTCCTAAATATTAATGCAGGACTAAGGCTACATTCTGATGGCATATCCCTTGAAAGTGACAAAGAATCAAACTTTGTTGGTGATACTAGATGTAAGTAGTTGAAGTTAGCTTCCTCCCTCATCCTTCTCTTTACTTTTCTAACTCGAGAAAAGCGTGACTGATTGTCTTAGTTTTGCTTAACCAGATAAATTTTTCATAGTTGGTTCCCTCTATCGTATGAACAATGGCCTCATTTTCCTTCTTGGCTTCCAAATAACACTCATTCCCAATTACTAACTTTCTTGTAGTCAACCTAAGGTGCACCATCCTAGTACAATAATTTCCAAACATTAGATAATGTTGGATGAAAATTATAGTGAGAACATAGATTCCAAAGTTAAACCTAGCTTTGATATCACATGCAACATGCCAATTGTTCAAAAAAGATAAATTATCTAAGTTTACCTTTCAAGTGAATAATCTAGGTTCATTTCCTTTAATAACACAACAATATTTTCAAACATTGTTCTCTTTCCTAACAAATATATTTACATGCTTCCAAGATAGATTACAAATGAAACATACATAACTTCTCAAAGCTTCCTTCGGTAATATCAACAATAGATGTACTTTGATCTGAGAAGATTCCCTCAAACCTTGGCTGCCAACTATGGAGGAGAAGCATCACTCAAGCAATTTTTTGCCATCCATGGACTCTTATGTGATCCCCCACACATCTGTCACATATGGCAAGATGGCCCTATCCTTCAATGAAGGAGTTGGTTTGAAAACATCATAACTATAGCCTATCTGAACTCCATGTTTTTCCCTACATGGCAAGAACTTTCATACATCCTATCTTGTATAGAAATCATGGACTAGCATGCATAAAAGGTACATTAGTGAAATTGACAATGTAACCAATGGAAAATTACACTACTTTGGCCAAAGTTTCATATAAAAATTCATCCTAGATCACATACACTTCTCTAGTTCGAATTTTCTCAAGATCATTTGTACACTATGCTTAGGTAATCCCTTCATGAGGTAATTTTTAAACATAGGAACAACCTATCTCCTCTTGTAAATATAAGTATATATACTACATAGATTTCTGTTTTTAAACTATTCTCAGTTGCATGAGAATTAAATACTCCCAAGAGAAGACATCAACTATCTATAGTTTGATATTCATAAACAAGTTGATAAAAAACTCATACCTATTCAAGCAGCTTCGTATCCTACAATATTATACTAAAGTATGCAATCAGTCCTTAGTATGGAGTATGTACAATCAATACTTTACTAACACATTGACAAAGAGACAATAGATTTTTTTACTTCAAGGATGAAATAAAATCTTTCCCTATACTAAAAAATACATGATATTCACACAAAAAAACTAACATTCAATCTTTCCCATACAAAAAAACATAAAAGAATAGACCACATTCCTATAAAATCTTATTTCCCAATTGACAGACTGGTTCACTACTTTGTTCCTTTCAAAATCATCTTTCCAAGCTTCTCTTAATACTCCAATTCTCCCAAATAGCAACTCACAATAACTCTCTTACTCTAACCTCACAAATACTCTCAATTCATATAATGAATAACTCAAAAAATAAATCAAAAGTAGGCAAGAATGAAAGGCATACAAAAATGTGAGACAAGAATTCCTACAAGTTAGTTAAACAAGTTGACACCTCTTAGCAACAAAATTCAACTCAACTCATTCAAGAAGAAGGTGTTAGTGATTTAAGCAATTACTTGGCTCATTTAAACAACATATTGACCTATTTTGAGCTAGAAATGGTTTGACCAATTCATATAAGCACATGATTATAAACAAAAAATTGACTTGTAGCTATAGAATTCTATTTGGTTTATGCAAATTCATAATTTGGCACCACCACTTCAACTCATTCCCTATTAATTTGGCCACTGATTATACTTAGTATAATAAGTCTAATTTCTAGTTTCTATGTTTAAAGCATCAAACCTGGTCTACATTTTACTCACAACACTTTACAAAAGTGTTGAGGCAATAAATGCTGGTATATCGACTTAACATGCACATTTTTACACACTGTTGTTCAAGCTTTGATCCATTCTCTATTTTATTTGTTGAGTTCATAATACATGGCATGGGTTAAATATGCATATATGCACATGTTTAAATGGTTGGTTAATACTTACTCATATGTGTGCTATGCCATATCAGTTCTATTTACTTGAGTGCTTAATAAAAATATAAACTTACATATATTTGTTTATATATATATATATTATATATATATGTATATGTATATATATATATATATTCATTAACATTGATCACTATAATAAACCATTTAATATCCAAATGCATATTGCATGCTATCATACATAAAACATCATTATATGTATATACTTATATACATATGTACATATACGTACATGTATTGATATATGTGCATGGATGTTCCACTATATAAAATACATACACATATGGATTATTGACTAAGTAACATGTATATATATGATATATGTGTATACACACACACATATATGATACCCTCATGCCCATGAGAAATCCCTCCATGAGCATTTCGAGGTACATCTACCTTCATATACTCATGTATGTATTAATTCATGTACATGGGCTTATCATTGACATGTATACATATACACATATATACTTTCTATGTACATATGTCTAATCGATGGCATCAAGAACATATAAGAAAAGAGCTTTCACCAACCAAGCAATTAACACTAATTCAAAAATTCTCAAATGAGATAACACCCTATCTAACACATGAACAAATAATGATATGGATTGACTTACCAATATCGGAAACAATGTCTAGACTTAACCATTCTATATGTGTGTGTGAGTTTAGTTTAGGCTTTGTTAAGGGTTTCTACACCAAATCCATCTCCTGAGTGATACTTCCCCTCCTTTTGGTGCCTTGATCCCTGCATTTGCATCCAAATCAACACATTCATAATAGTAGTTAGATGTTCACAACACCATTATTTCCTTTATATAAATTGTCATTTGAAATATCAAATTCATTAAACACCCTTTCCACATATTTATTCCAATATAACAATAATGAAGTTAACATTCATTCATTTCTTTCCAAATGTTACAATCAAAGTATATGCAGATGATTTCTAATGAATATTGCAAAAACATTCATATATTCAATATTTTAACCATTCATAGTAATAGTAAATAGGTAAACTCACAATGAGGTATAACACATATTTTTGCTCCGTTTTTTTATGAGAGAGAAGTATTATTTTATCTTTATTATTAATTCTTTTCACATTGTTAATTTTTTGTCACTCTTATCTATTATTTAGAGTTACCAAAGGAGAGAATTCCTTCTCAATCTATATGTTAACATGTCGCTTAAGAGTGTGACATTTCTTGGCAATATGATATTCCCCTTGGTGCTAATACTATGGATAGTGTTCCCTAAGGTGTGAGCCTTTTATTCCTTGAATTTTCCTCTCTTAGTGGTGATCTCATGTATGAAATTCCCTAAGGTGTGATCCTTCATATATTGAGCAATGCCCCTTTTTATTTTTGTAAACCACCTTTTGTGGTGGTGTTGTTTGTAACACCCCTTGATGTTTTGGCCTTTTGTTTCACGTTCTTAGATATTTATGTGCCTTCTTATGTAAGTTTTTACACCTTCTTAGGTGAATTTGGAATTTATGCACCTTGTTAGGTGATTCTTTGTGCCTTCATAAGCGAATTTATCATTTATGCACCTTCTTAGGTGAGACCTTGGAAAAATTGGTTCATGGACACCCCTTTTAGCATGGCCTCTAAGCATAACACATATTTCCTGATAGTAGAGTTGTATTTTTCATGATTGTTTAGCATAACACAACTTGCTAACCTTCTGGAACCTATCATATTGCATGTACAACTAACATAACACATCTTGCTAGCTAGTAGATCCATGTAGCTCATTAGTGATATGACATAATCCAACTTTCTAGTCCTCATGAGAGCATTCCTATGACTATCACTTATTTGATGGATGATGTTTTCTATTTGAGACAATTTAAGACCAAGATCTCTTTGCCTTACCAACTTGAATCCCTTTAGTACTAACCTTGTGTTTTTTTGTGTGTTTTCTTAATCTTTGTATTGTGTTTGCATCATGTTTTTGTTCATTTTTTTGTCATCTATATGTTATATTATGTCATATTTTTGTTGTTGTTTATGCTTCATGTTTTTGACATGTATGTTGTCTTGCTGCATTTTATACATGTGTGTTCCTTTGTGCTTATGTTGGTTTGCCATGGGACCTTGGATCCTAGGGACTTGTGCACTCTCCCTAGATCCTTTTTCATCCTACCTCTTCAATATTTGGACAATCAAACCCCTCTTAACATATATTTTCTATTTCAATATGAGTTTGAGCATAAGTTCATACTCTCACTAAAGTGGGGGTGAAATGTCACATTGTAAATTGTCAACCTTGATAATTTCATATTATTTTTTGCTTCCCCTTTAATTATTGGACCTAATTTAACACCTAATTTCCAAAATTATACATTACATGGCCCATTTTTAAAAATTAACTACAAATTGCAAGCAAAAAACAAATGCATTTATCTAATACCACTCCTGGACACCTTACTTTAAAAAAAATAGAATTGGGGCACATATTCCCAAGGTGAATTAGTACCCCTATTTTGACTCCAAATTTAAATATGTTTTTCAGTACTTTATTATTTGAAATTCAAGTGTCCAAAGTCAGCTATCAGGATTTAATTTGTGGGAAATTAGAAAAATTGCATATAAATACTTAATTATTGTATCATTTCAAATCTAACAAAAAAGTAAGTGCAAGAATTTTTGCAAGAGCATTTTCAAGCAAGTCAAGAGAAATTTTTTAGTCATTTATTACAACAATTCAAGATCCAAGCATCATGTCAAATCATATGTGAGTTTATGTATGCTCATGTTATCATTTTTTATGAAGAATAACCCTTTCATAGGTCTCCAATCAATTCAAGAAACTCAATCAAGTAAGATCAAAGCATTGAGGAGATGTGTATGTCTTCAGTCCTTCAAGGAAGCCATTGAAGGGTGGTGAGTTACAACAATTTATGGATTCATAATTCCTTTTATCATTTATTCCTATCCCTCAAAAGGAAAGATTTTCCTATCATTGACATTCACATTGTGGAAGTGGAAACACTAACATGAGAAATGATTAAGGGAAGCCCTTAAATGGTACAACCATTCCTCTCTCTTTGAATGTGCAATTTTTTGGGTTTGAAGAATATTGAAAGAAGTTTGAAGATAAATTATCTATTGTTGAATCAAAACCCTACATCTTGACAACTCATGAAAACTCACTTACAAAAATATCTAATAGTGATCCAACAAATTTGTAGATGAAAATGGAATGCTCCAATATAGAACCAGAGGACTAAGAAAATAGATTTGATATCCCTCTACAAGGACACATATTCATAGGGAGAATTAGTCCTCCTTTTTCAGCCCCAAATATGAACCATAGGTGAACAATGTCTTGCTTAGTCTAATTCTTGAGTCTAAATTTCGTTGTGATATATCAAATAGATATTTTTTTTGCATCAAAATAGGTATTTACATCATTATCCTATTCATTGCTAAATCCATTCTAAGTTTGGTCAAGGGAATGTTCACTCACCTTTCAAGTTGTAAGTCATTCTTATACCTTGTACAAATCCATGAAACTCCACTACCATCAAATCTCTAATGAAACATTTAAGAAAAGAACATAAACCCTAGGGTCAAATCTTAGGGTTTCACTTTTCCTATGTTTCAGTTCCTTTAGAGAGAGATATATATGAAAATGGTGGAAGAGGATTTGTAAGATCTTTCTTCTATTATGGCCAAATAGGTCACACTTATTTCAAGTGTGCCCAAATTTGAACTAAATGGAATGGAGGGAACAAGATTGTTTTTCATCTTGTGGAAGTTGTTGTGGAGTTAGTTTCTTCACCAATTCAAAAATAGTAGCAAGGAAAATACTTCATGATGAAGAATTTTTTCTTTCATCCTTTGAATAATTAAATAGTCCAAATAAGAATCTTTCAAACTCTTTGTAATTCCAAGGGAAAATATGGAAAATTTATTATTGATAATGGGACACCACCAATCTAGCTTCAATGGAGATGATTGAAAAAAATTAATTGAATAAATCAACACATCCAAATCCATATTGGGTTTCCTATGTGTAAAAGGATCGACATGTGGTTGTAAAAAAAACATTATCTTATAAGAACTTCGATGTGATCCTACTATGATGAATTGATGAGTGATTTCATGTCCATGGATATGTGGCATGCATCATTTTGGATCCTATAATTCCATGTGTGATGATGGAGAAAATGATAGCTACACCCTTGTCAAATATGGTTAGAAATATACATTGAGCCCAGTCAAGTAATACAATGAATAAAGTGGAAAAGATTCTAGGATGATCCTTACCACTAGGAGGTAATCCCAATATACTTGAAGAGTAGGGAAGGTAAACCATAAACATGTGTCTATATATTTTGATAAGTATTTCATAAATAAAAATAAAAGAGATATCAACTTCGGTTATGTGGAAAGAAAAATTATACTCCCTTCTTGGAGATAGTGCAATTTCTTGCCTAATTTGGACTTATTTTGGTACCCTTGCATTAAATACCCTTTTAAATCATCATTAATAGGCCCCTAAGACCCTTTATTTTGGATCTCAAGGCTTATTTCAACTAAAAACCTGATAAAATCATGAAAAGCATTAAAAATTCTAACCCAACCCAAAAATCTAGGGTGGGACTCATACGCCACTTTGGGCATATCAGTCCCCCTAGGTGGGACCCATATTCCTGAAGTGGCATATCAGTCCCATTTGGCCCATTTTTTAGGGTTTGAGTGGGAAATTCAATTTTTTAATTCAAATTTTGGATTGATGTCAACTTTTGAGATCTAAATAATGGTAAATTAGGTGTATTTCCCATATAAACAAACTTCAGTTTGATAATTGCTTTGCTTCCAAGCTCAGAGTTAGACTGATGGTGAATGTGCCAAGGATTCCTGAGGATTTACATGAATTCCTTCGACCCAAAGTGAGGAAGCCTGATTTGAAGGTGTGTCATAATTGGGGTGACATCATTCTATACCCTGTAAGCACTGTCCTAAGGGTTTATGGTTTCTAGGGAGCTCCTCATATTCTCCCATATAATGTACCATCAAGAATGGGATTTGTAGAGGTCATGTGGCAACTAGGCTGCATTCATGAAGATAATTTGACAAGAAAATGAAAAGGGACTTTGTTCCCTGATTATACTGTTGTTTCAGACTTTGTTTTTTCCAAGGGAGGATGGGTTCACTTTGACAGATATTTTGATGACTACCATTTGAAAAGTGGATCTACAAGGCAGTATGACCCTGAGGGATTCTTTTCCCTATTTAGGCAAAGAATTAAGGGTGGCAAGTTTGCTCATGTTTTCAATTTTCCTGAGGATTTGATTAGAAATGAGTTCGATTTGAGCCAGCAGGAATTAAATAAAGAGAAGTGGATTGCTTATGAGAAAATGTTGGCCATGGTGCATAAAATGGATCCAAAATATGATCCACTGATGGAGTTCACTCCATTTCATAAAAGAATTGATTTCTTGATGAATAATTTCAAAGAAATCATGAGCACCCTGAGAACCAAGAAAATAAACTTGGAACTGGACTGGGGAATTCAAGGATTAGAGGTGAGGCCTGAAGAAACAAGGCTGACCTATCAGCCACCAGTGGACAGGCCTCTATACAAGAGGAAGAGAGATGATAGCAGTGATGAAGAAGGAGGAGATAAAAAAAGGAAAAAAATAATGAAAATATCATCACAACCAGGTCATGGGATTAGGAAACCTGGGGGATAAAGATTGTGGATCTAGATTCACCACCTAGAAATGACCCTGTAAAGCTGCCATCAGAGCCAAGCCTTAAGAGGCGAAGAGTTGAGGAGTCACAAGAGGATCTGGTGGGTGAAATAATCGTAACTGATCAAGACATGCAGGTTGGTATCCCCTCCCCTCCTAGATCAGCACAATTGGTGCTAACTGATATGGATATAAAGGGCCAATGTGTACAAGACGCCAGGATGGTGGCTTACAAGGCATTCTTGGATGATGATGCCTTCGTGAAAACTCTTGTGTTCTTGCAGTTGATCTGGAGGATGAAACTTGAAGAATATTAGGATAAATGCAAGACCAGGAGGGAATCAAGACCTGATAGGTCTGACTAGGAGAATGATGATGAAGTCAAAGCTAAATTAATGGAGCAATTCAAAAGCATCACTCCTGATGAAGGAAGTAAACTTGTACCTCAGGCTGGTGTCTTACTCCTCCTTGAATGGGACATAGCTGATGCTGTAGCATTCAATGCTATTATGCAGTCTAAGCATCCTATGCAAAAAAGTGAAGAAGTCAAGGCAGCTCTACAAGACTCTGCTTTTAGTGAGGAATATGAAACTTTAGCCATATGGGTACTGGCACCTCAAGGTAGAAAACCAAATGTGGCTAATATTAGCCCAAGTCTAAGGGGTGAGATCATTATCAAGAGAGCTTCTGAAACTTCAACAATAGAAGCCACAAGCCTGACACTGAATGTGGCCAAATTGGCCCAGAAGACAGCTGAAAGAGATGAAGCTAAAAAGAAAAGCCTGATGGAAAAGTACAATGCAATAATTGGGGAGTATAGTAGAATGCAGTAGAAAAATGTTGAGCTGTAGTCTGAAGTAGATAGATTGAGATACGGGCAGGTGGGAGAATCCTCCAGTGCCTCTGCTATCAAAGCATTACCTACTACTTCGGGGTCATTTCCCCTTATTATCCCAATCATTTCTACTCTTGGATCCCCAATTCAAACACTTGCTAACAGCCCTGCACCAGGGCTAGTCGAAGAGGAAGATGAGTATTCTACAAATCCTACCAAAAAGCAGATGATGAATAAAATCACAAAATTACAGGCTGCCCTAAGGGCGAGTGAGGATGGTGCTATGGCTAAACACAATGAGGTGGTTGACACTGTTTTGAGGCATTTAAATGAGAAGGTTGATTCTAGATTGCCAGCTGTACATTCTTTATATTCTTTATTCTTGGGTGGAATACAAAACATTAATAAAGATCAGGAAGTTGTTCTACCTCTAGTTGAGAAGTGGATCCCTCAGGCCACTGATTAGATGTTATGTTTAAGGCTTCTAGATTTGATGTAAATAATAGGCCCCAGTCATTAAAGCCTACTCAAATCTTTGTGAAATCATTGAAGGGATTCCAGGCCCTGCCTGATGATTTGAGTAGGAAAATTAGAGAACTAGTAAAGAGTTTTGATGATTGGAATGACACTTTTCTGCCAAATGTAATAGATGCACAAGGGAATATTAAGACACTATAGCAGTGGAAAGATAGGGCATAAGAGGTTATTAATGCACAAATCAAATTGATTTGTGATGACTCAGACCATGACTTGTTGGTAAGCAGCATGGATAAAATAATTAATACCAACATATTCTTAGAGTCATTTGAGAGGGAGGCCAACCAGGTTGTGGTGAAATTCACACCTTACAATACCAAGGTGAGGGAGGTGGTGAATTTTAATTGTCTAATGGATGAGGAATATCAGAATTGGGTGGACAAGTACTTAACTGAAGAGGAGTGAAACGGTGTCTATTACTGGCAACTAACAGCTCAACAGTTATATTATAACTGATTATGGTTTTGTTTCCATGGTGGCTTTGGGCATAGGTTTTGAGGTGTAACAAATGCTGCAGCTATTGTGTAATGAGTAGAAATCAACAAAAAGATGCTCTGGGACTTGGTGGTTTTGATCATAGTTCTAAATTGGCACATAGCAGTCCAATTGACCGGTGACATGTGTAATTTCTAGCCCGATGCTTGTTGCTCCTTAATTTTCTATAAGAAGGATTTCAAGGCCAGAAATAAGGGTTGGAAAATCATATATTTTGAAGGTCGAGTCTAGGTATAGTTGCAAAGCAGATTGTAAGAACCTTTTTGAATGTTAAGGAAATTTAGGTTTGGGGTTATCCTGTGATGGGTTTTAAAGTTATGGAGATTTGATGTTTCATAAGCAGCACTAGCATTTGAGCTATGATGTTATATCTTGAGCTCATGTCTCTCCTCTGTACAAACATATCATAATTTTGAATAGAATAATCAAGGATTATCACATTCATCTCATTGCTCTGATGTGTGTGTTTTTCGTTTTGACTCTAATTCAAAGAATTAATTAAAGTGCTTGGATGGAATCATGGATGGGTATGTTTGTAGAGGGATTTAGTAAGAAGTATTGGGATGGGACATGAATTGACACTATTGTAATGCAATATTTCCAGGGATCATGCGTGCTAAGTATTTAAATCTATTTTTGAATCATGAATGTTTGTGAATTTGACTCCCCAATGGTATATGGCACTGATCTAAATTGTATGAATTTGTGAAACTCTATGTCTATATGTCTTTGCTTAGGGCTTGCCGCCAAATTGCAAATAAAATGACTATCATAAGTTACAAAATAATGTTGTAATCATCTCATGCTCCAAGTAGTTGATATTACTGTGAAAGGCCAATTCATTTTAGTGGTATCCTATTCTGTTGAGCTATTTGTGGGATCATCACGTAGATGGATTAATGATTGTTTATGAGTTTGAGTGCGAGAGATCATAAAAAAATTATAGGGACCACCCTCTTGGGTCTTGTAGAGCCCAAAGTGTAGGAGGTTATTATTAAAATCCTCATCAGTTGGTCCAGGTCCTTCGAGCTGCCCTTGATTGGAATTGGCAATTCCATAGGTAGATTAGAAGACCAACCTGGTTTACAGGAAAAAACACCAACATGATTGATTTCATATTATATGTGTTGAAGACTTTAGAATTTCAATTATATTAATTTATGGATATGTTGTATCTATAACACTACAAAACCATATACTCTTTGCATTTACACTTGCATTTAGAAATACACATTTATATACATAGATATAGATTTCTTTAATGATATGTTGCATT
>VDFB02014267.1:0-17565 GCA_007258455.2 Sequoia sempervirens
AACTAAGTTATTGTTTTCTCAATCTTGAATAGATAAGCTAAAAGGAATAACATAGTTAAGAGACAAAGACAAATGCATTACAAGGACAAGGCTAACAACATCTTTCCCTCCACAAAGTGTAAAGGAAAGAATGAGCCGAGGTGGGTGATGGGAAAGGATAATGAAATAGTGAGAATAGGAAATTGTACAACTATGCCATGATGAGGGGATTTGGTTGTTTTAAGGTATGGCTGCAAAACAATCGGTATTAGTGAAGTGATACTTATCTAGTTTTTCCTTCAATGTCTGAAATTCTTCAGTGTGATGTCCAAGGATGTTATGATATTTACAAAATTGTATGTTAGAGTCTTTAAGATGGATAACCAACCTATTGATAGGTGGTAAAAGTATAAGACCATTTTCTAAGAGTAGTTGAAGTCTCCTTTCACATTCAGGTGGAGGATGTGTGGGAAACTTGATCTTCTTGAGTTTGTAAGGTCATTTTCACTTGCTAGATTTTCCTTGTTCATGAATAGAAGGAGGAAAAGGACCCATAGAAATCCTAGCATCCTTGTCATTAGAGGGAGATAATTGTTGTTCATGTGGAAGGATAATGTTTAAGTTAGGAGGAGCATTCAATATCACTGTTCCAGCATCCCATAGTCTCCTAGGTTAAAGAGGATGTGTATCAAGATGAGAAGGATCTTGATATCCTAGTGTTGTTGTTGTGCTTTGATTGATTGTTGTTCAAGAAGTTGATGGATGTCATGTTCATGTTTTTGGTCACAACCTTGTTTACCTAAGATATTGAATCCTTTACCATATGTTTCTTCAAGGTTGATAGGAGTGTTGTGACTTCATGATCATAAAAGGGTTGTGAATGTGAATGGTGAGAGGAACTAGGTCCACTTGAGTGAGGAACCTTAGGTCCTATATTGAATTTAGGATGTAAGTATGCAAAGTGATTAGGAGGTGCAACAATGGGAAGGTCTTGTGACCTCATGGAGGGATAAAAGGTTGCATTTTCTTCTAGGTTATCAAGGCAATCATTGTAGAAATTGCACATGCTAGCATCATATTGTCCAATGATGTCTACTTCACATGGAGGACAATCATGAGGAGTTGAAGGAGCATGAGATTGTTGAAGGTCATTAGGGTCACAATCAAAGGCACAATTGGACATGTCTACCAATAATTTCAAAGGAATTTCAAAACTTATTGAAAGAAAATTCCATGATGTAAGTAAACTAAGATGTAATAAATGATGAAAAATAGAGAATTTGTAAATGAAAATAGAAAGCAGAAACATGAAACAATAATGCTAAAAAGGTGCTAGAAATGTTGTGTAAAAAGTGCAGAGGGACTGATTCACCCTAGGTGGTGAATGAGTCTTGGTATGATGTTCTTGTGTGTTTTTTAGAAATTTTTAATATGATTTTAATGTTCTATAGAATGAAATCAAGGATCGAGAATGCAGGTTTTTAGTTTTTTCAATGCAATGCAATGCAAAAATGAAATCTAAATGAAGCTTTCACTAATGCAAGAGAAAAAGTTGTAAAATGAAAAAACAAAATAATAGGTTTATTGAATGTTAATGAAAAATTAAACTAAGATGCAATATTTAAATGAAATCAGAAATGCAAAGTGCTAAAAAGTTAGCTTCACCAAAATGAACTGTTGACTTTTGGCTCCTATGGACAACTCTTGCTCTTCTAGGGTTTTTCACCTAAAACAAGAGAGATAGGAGCAAAAAAACTAATGGTTCATTCAAATTATGTTATGCAGGATGTTGTCTAAGCTAAATGAAGTTAAATAAATGCAATTGAATGATCTAAATGAATGAAAATGAATGCAAAAGTGAAATTTAAGCTATGTTTGAAAACACATTATGTAATGAAACAATGAACTAAATAAATAAAATATGCAGAACATAAAGAAAAGGGATGAATCTAAGTGCACCTAGGTGAAGTTTGATGAATCTAGAATGTTGTGGATGCTGGCTGAAATTACTAATTTTTCATGGTGAGGCACCGTTCACCCGGGGAAGCAAATAATGAAATAGGGGAAAAAATTGTAAACATGCAATAGGGGAAAAATGGTTTAAAAGTTAGTGTTGAATAGGGTTTCCTTGGGGTCAGAGTACTTTTTTGATAATCAAACCCTTAATAAAATAATGAAATGCAAGGGAATGATAAACTAACAACATGCAAATGCTATCAACTTACCAAATCCTTGATGATGCAAGTCTGAAGTAATGTGAATGTATACTCCAAAGTGCTTGAATATTGTTTGAATTGATGTTGTAAAATGCTTGTATGCTTGAATATGATGTATGAATGTTGGAGAATTGTAGGAGATGTAAAATAAGGTGAAAAATACCTATTTATACAATCTTGTGCCTTAGTTTCCTGTTCATACCTCATCATAGGTTGACATCAAGTATTTTTAAATAAAATCACGAAAGGAAATTTAAATATTTTGAATTTGGGGCCAAGGGGGATTCATTTGCCACCCATGGAAAATGGGTACCACCTAGGACCTGAAAATGTGTGTCAGGAAATATGTTGTATTTAATGTTGTTTCTTGGGATAATACTCAAAAATACACTTAATTAAGCATATGAGAGCATAAAGGGGCCAAATAAAGCATGAAAAAGGGATAAATAGTGAAGATGTGCCTAGAAAAGCATGAAAGCTTGTTACAAGACTTTACAACACTTCAAAATAGGACTTTTTGATGAATAAAAAGGTGTTTTTTAGGTGAATTGTAATTAATAGAGCCTAGAAGAATGTAGAGATGTCTTACAACACTTCACAACACCTTCACAAGACATCGTTCTTTGAATTTTAGTACCTAAATATGCATGTTCAAGCCATGTTGCAACATAAAATCAAAGCAAAATAGGAAAACACCATGAAAAATGACTTGCAACGCCATGAAAATGATAAGGGGCCATTTTTATATGGCACATAAAGCTATAGGAATTCTAGGTACATTTGTAATTAAGAATATCCTTAGTTATGAAGCAAATATGTTCTGAAATATCACATAATCATGTGTCCTATCATCCTTGTCAAAAACAATAGTCCAACATTGCAAGAGTGATTCCTAGTCACCCTTTCTTCTTTCCAAACTTATTTTAGGTCCAAATAAAATTTCACCTTTGTATAAAAGCATATGCATGAATAATGAATACCAACTGAATCTCATTCCCAATTCACCTTTCTTCAACCTTATCAGTCCTTCATGCATTCTTTCTTAAAGAAACCCCACATAATCATACACTGCACAATATTAGGGGTGCTAAATATGGGCAGCCATATACATCCATTCCATTGGAATTACCGTGACAACATCATAACCAATTATTTGGAAAATAGAATAGATGTTGTTTTGGAAGTAGGGAACAAAATAGCTAACAAGGAAAGGTTCTTTATCATGTGGCCCTATTATGATTTTTTTACCTACAATTTCTGCTAGGAATCTCGTCAGGATGTGGACTCTAAATGCAATCTTACTTTTATCATACTCTTGCTTAAGAGTTTCCTCATTTATCTTATACATTTCATCATTCCATTTAGTGAGATTGAAAACAAGACCCAATTCCTCCTTGGTGAATTTGACCATTTCCTTTGCATCATATGTTCTTATAGTTATTGTGACTAGATCATAATTGGTAGCCATTTCCTTAAGCAAGTCAACAACCATATAAAAATTTGGTACAATCAACTTTCCTGGGTCACAGTTTCAAGGGTTACCTATTGGGATACCCATGTTTCTATTCTTGAACCAACTATAAGATAGTTCCCATTTAGTATATGACAATTTGGCATCCTTAATAAAGTAGTTCTTGTCAATCAAACCCTCTACTACTTGTGGACCTCTACAAAATAGTTTTCCTTGAGGTTTATCAATGGTTGAGGGTGGTAACTGGTCAATGATGTCTTTATTCAAAAGTATTTTTGGAGAAAAAGCTTGTCCTTTAGATGAAGACTCTTTTACTTTAGGATCCATAACATAAGAGGTATTACAAGGTAGGGTTTTCGGTTTATTTGAACAATGCTTATAGCTTTTGTAAGTGTTTGACACTAATTATGCAATGAAAAACTTAACAAATTCTCTTTTATGAACATCAAACCTTAAAAATGATAAACCAAGAAAACCCTAATAGACTCAAGGTTTTGAAAAACCACAACTTATCAATAATTCTAATGAGAGGGAAACAATTCACTTACTAGTTTTCTTCACAAGTTGACAACCCTAGTTTCGACATCAAAAAAAATTGAAAGATCATAGCACGAGCTTCTTGAATGTGTAGAGTATACTTAACAATGCTAAATTATTACTTTAAGATAGGTATTAATAATTATGAAACTCCTTACTTCGGTAGCTCAATGTCCTTTCAAGTATTAAGGCTCACTCATGCAAACTAGAATGTCTCACTTGCCCTCAATTGAGTTTTGAATGCTAGTCGTTGATCTTTTTGGAGTGTTAGTTTATTGGCAATCTAGATGTAGCCAGCTTATTATGAAATATCTGACTATACATAGCCACAATATTTACCAAATAACATAAAGCCACATGGAACCACTTGCTTGTAGTATGTGGGCTCCACCATATCTTTTTCACCATAGCTAGGATCCATATGTCTTCTTTCCCTCACCCTTGTGAGTCATAACTCATGCACAACTTTCATCAAAGGGGAGATGGGGAGAGGCCAAGATTAAATCTCTCAGCTTATTTATACATACTTCTTAATTACCCATAGCTTTATCCTTCTTACAACATCCACAATCCATATTAAAAGATCTTAAAACACATGCAATATATCTCCATTAGTAATGCACAGTTTATTTTCCATGCCCCTTGTTGAAATATTTTATTAATATTTTCCCTTATGCCAATGCTTCCATATGGGATAGCGGGGAACAATCAAGATTAATCCATATGGGATAGCAATAAAAGTGAGACCCATATGGGATAGTGGGGAACAATCAAGATTAATCCACGTCACCCACTATCAACCTTTGATTCATTTGAAAACTCTATGATAGACCACTTCAAACCACTGGGCCCACCATTTAGACCAGACTTGCGACATCTTCCTACTATCCTCTGTGACTATTTTAATTGGCAAGAAATAAAAATAGGCGCATGAGGAACGACCTAGATGTGGCCACATCATTCATTGGCCACCATTGATTTACTTTGACAACCAACTGCATGCATTATCAAATACATTAGGCATGCCAACATACAAGACACATGGCCTTCGTCCATGAGACAATGGGAATAAAATAACAAGTTATAAATTGAAATGGGTGCATGGAGAATAGTGGAGATTTGTTTGCATCAATTGAATGGTAGTTAGGGGTTCTCCTATCTACACATGTTGAAACTGTTAATCTTAAAAGAGGGACCCAAATAGGACAATGGCATAACACACATAGAAAAGATGTTTTAAATTTTAATGGGAAATACCTAGCCCGACTTAGGAAAAATTAATGTAATGTCCCAACACATGAAATCCAGAGGGTTGATTTCTCAATGGGTTCAAGCCAGCAGAACATGACTTAAATTACCACTAAGAACTAGCAACAAGAGGGGTCCAACAAAAAGAATTAAACAGGTAGAGGATATATAAACTGGAAAGGGTTTAAAATGGACTTTTTGGTAAACTGAAACTTCCTTTCCTGATGACAAAGGAACAAAAACTTAAGCCATGGGATACAGATTTTAACCCACATGTTTAAGAAAGAATGGAGATGGGACCTTAGAGGGGGAATTTTTTAGGGGTGCAATTGCTCAGCCCAGGGATGCATGTCTCTCAGGTCTTAGAATCTAGCAGTTTAGTGAACTAGTCAAAATAGAGTGAACTAGAATCAAGGAACACTTTCTTGGTGGATTTGGGGCCCATGCAGCAGAAACAGCACTACATACCCGAAACCTTGCAAGAAACTTTGTATGCAGGATACTGGCATGAGAGGTAGAGACCGTTAAAACTTAAGAGTAATCCACATACCATCTTGGGAAATTAAAAAGTTCACCTAATAGCTGTGAAAGAAATGCTGAATCCTCAAAACATGTGCACTAGTTACCGGGTCAAGGCCCAACCATAATGCTTCGAGCTTTCCATGTTTGCACCCCATCTATTTGAGCCCTTCCATTTCAATCTAACATAATATTTTACCTTAAACTTTCTAGAAGCTCTCTTGTCATTCAAGTTTTTGACTCAAGCAACTGTAATTTTGTATTTTTAGCATGAGCTTCTCTTCTAGTTTCATCCAATTACACCAAATTATTAATTTTATGCTGCATATATTCACATATATCTTCATCATAATCGTGCACAAACTTATACATCTTCAACAGGTTATTTTGTGGCAACCTAGCATCCAAACCATATACCAAGCCAAACAGAGAATAACCAGTAGCCTTTTTCATAGTCACACTATCTACCTAGAGTGCCAACTACAATTTTGAATCCCAAGCCTTTTTGTTCTTCTCTAGCACCCTTTTGATGATTTTCATTAAACTCTTATTGTTGGACTTAGCCTTACCATTTCCTTTAGGATGGTAGGATGAAGAATAAGAAAATTGTATACCATGTTTATCACAAAAATATGTGAATTCCACAGATCTAAAGTACATAGCATTATCTAAAATTATTTTTTATGAGACTCCAAATCTAATGTTCCCTTTTTTGTGGGTATTGCTTCTACCCATTTTGTAAAATAATCAGTGGCAACAAGAATCCATGAGTTCCCTCCACTAAACTCTTCTATTATCTCTCCAATGAAATAAATTCCCCATTGTTGAAAAGGGACTTGAACAAAAATGGGCCTAAGTGGTAAATTCCGTGAAAACCTCAGTTTTCCTGCAAACCTTTGACAAGCATCATAAGTTTTAATAAACTTGTGATAATCCTTAAAGATAGTAGGCCACAATAACCCTTCTCTCAATACCTTATGAGTAGTGATCTTTGCCATGTAATGACCACCACACACTCCATTATGCATTTCTTGCAAGATTTCTAATTCCTACTTTTCATCCACACTTTTAAACAATATACCATTTAGGCTTCTCCACCATAGCTCTATTGTCAATAATCACATACTTCATGGCATGCAATTTTAATGTCCCTTTTTTCATTTTCACCCATATCTACTAGACACTGCAAATTTTGTAGATATTGGACAATTATTCTACACCATACACATGTTTGCATATCATAGATAGGTGCCACATCTACCATTTATGCCTGATTAACTTGTTTAGCCTCCAAATTAGTTTATGCCATTAGTTTATCTAGGCCCTATCCTCAAGTACTAATCTGGTAATCTTGACATCAATGTTAAATTCTTGAATCCTGTTGATTGATCTACACCTTTTTCCTATAGTTTCTTACTGAGTGAAAATATCTTTTACAACATCACTTGGCACAAAAGCTATGACAGTAGCTCCCACTAACTATGTCCTAAAATTCTTCACAACCTTAACCAGATCATGTATTTACTTTTCCATCATGTCATATTGGAGCTTTGTAGCCTATAAATACTTGCTAAAGAATGCAATAGGATGTTCATAGCCCTCCTCATTTTTTTGTAATAAAACAACAATTGTATGAAAAGAAGTGAAAGAAAAAATGTGCATTGGCTTGGATAAATCAAGAGATTTCAATATTGGAGCCTCCTTAATAGCTTGTTTAATTTTTTTGAATGCTTGGCTAGGCTCCTCACTTCAAAGCACCTTTTCTACCTTCTTCAACATCTTGGAAATAGGTCTTGTGATTTATGCAAAGTTAGTCACAAACCTTGTTAAAAATTTTATTTTTGCAAAAAGTGACTGAATGTCCTTGACATTTTATGGTTGAGGGATTTTTTCTATGGTTGATACTCTTTCAGGGTCTATCCTCACTCCATCCTTAGACACAATGTGCCCCAGTAATTTTCCCTTAATAACCCCAAAAACACATTTTTTTGGATTCAAAGATATCCCATACTCTAGACATCAAACAAATACCTTCTCTAAGTGCATACAATGATCTTCCTCCCTCTTGGAGTAAGTGGTTAGGTCATCTTGATATATAGCCATAAAAAAATCAATAAAATTAGAAAAAGCTATGTCCATATCCCTTTGAAAAGTGGCACCTGCATTGTTAAGCCAAAAGGCATTCTTACATAGACGTAGGTACCCCATGGAATAGTGAATACAGTCTTATACTGCTCAGAATCCTTCACCTTTACTTGGTTATAACCTGAAAAACCACCCATCATTGACAGTAGAACACAACTAGTCACCTTCTATAACATGGCTTCCATGTTTGGCAATGGGTAGTTTTCCTTTAACGAGGATATATTAAGGTTTATTAAATCAACATACGACCTTATATGACCATTATTTTTCCTCATTGGCACTAGATTGGATACCCATGAAGAGTGTATAATGGGTTTTATAATGCCAACATCTCTTAACTTTACCAACTCCTCTTGCATCTTGGGAGCTATAGTAGGATTGATGTGTCTCTGCTTTTTCCTGAAAGGTTTAACACTCCTTTAGAGGAATCTCATGATGAAACAATTCCTCTATGTAAGCTTTCAGTTCATTTTGTAACCAAGCAAAGACATGTTTGTATTTTCTAAGCAAGGAAATCAACATTTCTTTCACATTTGGCTTCATTTTCTTTCCTACATACACTTTCTTAGGCGCATTTTTAGTTCCCAATTTTACTTCCTCCAGGTCCTATGGGTGAGTAGTAATTGTCTTAATGTTTCTTTTGTCTTGAATATCAAAGACCCTTTCAAGTGCTACAAGGCCTTTGAGGATTTAATTTATCTTCAACTAGATAACCTCTTTTCCAAATAATGTGTCCTTTCCATCAACATTTTGAACAAATCCACCAAAGTCAATCTCCTAACCCTCATATTCATCAACACAGTTCAATAATTTGAGAATATCCTCATCACCATTGAAAATATGGGTATGTATAGGATCATGATGGGCCAAAAAGTGGTGATATGATGGGTATTTGTAGGGTATGTGGTTGATGACTTTTTTTTTTACCCAAAATTGATAAAATAAAAAGGGCTTTTAAAGGAGATTCTCAGCTTTCCACCAATATAAATTCTACTTTACTTTGAATTTAATAAATAATTATTATTCATTTTCTATTTGATTTAAGACTAAAGTTCTGATTGATAGGTTGATTGATAAACATCTATATTTCTAAATGGTATCACATTTTTGGAATACAAAAAAATTGCACTGAAGATTTTGTGCTTTTGCATACCATAGGATTAAAAAAAAGAAAATGAATTTCATGAATTTTGACCAAGTTAAGGTGGTCAGACATATGATTTTCTATATTTTTTAAAATTTGTAATAAAAAATTCATAATTAATTATTTACTTGAAAAAAGATTACAAAAAAATATGCATCACATAGGGACATGAGTCCTCTACTTATATCTAAAATCTTATAAAAAAATATTATAATTTTATTGTGGTTAGGGTGGTCAGACAAACATCTACTTCTTATTTTTCCCCGAAATTTAAGTACTACTGCATTGAAATTTCAAATTTTTTCAAATATTATATATTTTAAATGTAAACTCTAGAAGCCTAGAACTACATACAATTCTGTTACATTATCTTTATTCTTACATATTTTTAAAATAATATAGATAACTTATTCAAATTTTTATGTCAAGTTGTCTAACTCTGATTTTTCTAAATTTTTTGCCACTTAAGGGCCTATTTTTTCCATGATGATCCTACACATACCCATCTAACAGTTGTGCACATTGTTAGGAATGGAAGGTCTTTTTTGCACCTCAAATTTAGAGATTCCTATAAAATTTATATCATTTGGTCTTAATGTAATGTTAGCAAGTAAGTAAGCTACTCTATTATGTCCTCTTTCCATCCAGTCAGTTCCAAAATCATCAAACTGCTCAATGGAATCACAAACATCATTTCTATATTGCTTTGGTATATTATTTTTGCAATCATACTTAGCTCTTACTTGAGATATCACAAGCTTAGAATCAACAACTACCATAAAGTTTTTTATTTTGTGCTTCTTAGCCAATCTCAATCCTAGTAATAATGATTCATATTCTACCACATTATTCATGCCGAAAAAATACAACGTAAAAGATAATTTATATGTACTACCACTAGGTGATACTAATAATATCTTTGTGCTAGGCCCTTCTTTGGAACTTGCACCAACAAATTTTATATTTTCCAAAGTCCATTCTTATCAGAAAATATTGAAACTTCATTTTCTATTGGTGCAAGGAACCTATCAATTTCTCTTGGTGCTTCTTCCACTTTGAAATCATTGATATTAGTTTCTACAAAAGGAATTGTATCATCCTCATGAACATGTTCCAACATATGTGGCACCCTTGGTTCTCTCATCACTTGAACATCTTCACCATCAATAGGAAATGTAGCATAAGACATGTCACATTGCATACAACCTCCCATAGATGGACTCCTTTTTTGGGATAGCAGCATTCCATAATTAGGTGGGATATCCACTACCACCACACTCATCTTAAACTCTTTTTCTAGGTTGGATGCTAATCTGTATGGAAGTTCATTTATCACACCAATAGCAGGGACTTCTCTTGAATCCATGACATAACACTTACCATGAATGTTGTCAACCTTCAATCCTAGTGACTTAATGATTTTAGTTGGAATGATACTATTTGATGGTCCAGAGTCAATAATACAATTATTTTATAAAATTTTCCCCAACAATCAAAGTGATAAAAAATGGGTCTATATTCTTAGGACACGTAGTTACTAAATTTCCTAAGAAGATATGTAGAATCTTAGTGATAACTCATTCAATTTCCTTGTCTTTCTTATGTTTTTTCACTTAGTTTGGGTGGAGTGGGCACAACTAAATAAATACACGTACACTATAGTAGCACCATTGATAAGGCCTACTACCTTTTTCTTATGTTCCTCTATTCTCATCATTTCAAGAAAATGCATAGATACTTTTACTTGGATAGGTAATTGAAACATATCAATAGGAGTATACTTGGGTAATTCAATTGGGAGAATACCTTGTTCATTGCTGCTCTCCTTTTGTTGATTTTTGGGTACCTCAACCCTATGCTTTGCATACTTTTTCATAGTTTAGGATTTTGCTTCTGTGTCTTTATCTTCATACTAGGAGATTTGAATTCTTCAATAGCTTTTGGTTTACGTACCCTTTTATCCAAAATTTTATCTCCCCTACCTTCTTTAGCTTTGACCACCTCTATTTTTCCATTAGAATTGTGCTCTTTACCTTTGGCATTTTGCTCCTTTATGAAAATACCAACAGGACTACCTTGTTCACCACCAACTTTTCTATTTCTTAGATGATAGGAACTTCTAGCTTGAGTGGCCAAGATTGCAGTATATTTCACAATATCCTCATCTAAAGTCCTTCTAAGCAACACACCATCTTCAATCGCTTCTAAATTATACACCTCAATATCACTATTAACATCCTCATCAGAGAGGACTTGCTGATGATATGCACTAGAAATTTTCCTTTGATTGTCTACATCCACTTCATAAGAGTCCATATCAGAAGAGCACTCACTGTTAGAAACATCAAAATCACCCATAACCATGAGTACATCAACATCCTCCTCATTTTTCTGATTACAATATTTAGGAATATCCTCTTCCACCTCAACCATCTATGCAACTACACATTTCTAACTAGAGTGTGGCATTTGTAAAACCATGCACCAAGGGGTTTCTTAAAAAAAAATCCTACATTCTTCTGCAAAGGGTTTGGGGGGACTCTATTTTGTGAATTCCTTTGATCATTAAGAATAGGCTTCCCATTATACCAATTGGTATTATATGGGTGGTCTTGTAACCTAGGAGGTCTTTCATTACTTTGATATTTTTATGGTTGGACCTTTTCTTGCTTTACAATTTTGTCACTTATAGTTTTCATAAAATTATCAATCTTATCCTCGAAAGTGTTCCCTATATCTCTTGAAATCTTGTCCTCCTTTCAATTTCTAAGGAGTTTTGCATTATCTCTTTTTCCATCTTTACCAATTGCTCTTCTAATATTATCAATATGCTCTGCCATCTTGAAGATTTCCCTCATTGTCTAAGGATTCTTATCTAGCAAGCGGTAACTCATTTTTGTATCAAAAGAATTGCAATAATTTACCAAGCACACATGGTCATTCAATTATAGATGAGGAGGAAACCTCTTCCCATCCTTTACAAATCTTGTAATGAACTTAGCCATAGATTCATTAGGACTTTTAGCAATATTATTAAATTGATTCAATAGAAAACTTGCACTAGTCTTGTCACTGTATTGTTCTCTAAATATCCTTTTGAATTCCTCCCAAGAGCTAATGCTCTTGGTAGGAAAAATCCTATACCATTATTTAGAATCTTCAATGAGTGTCTGCATAAACAACTTCATCATGACATCCTCTACCTCTAGCTCAAAATCATCCTTAACATTATTAAATGCTTTGTGGTGGTCCTCACCACTCAAGGCATTATTACTAGAGAATCTAAATAGAGAAGTTCTAAAATCTTCAGGAAATGGGTTTGGATAGCTAGGTATTCTAGTGAAACATAATTGTTGGTATCTATCTACTTGGAGTGGCCTCCTAGAATGTTGATCCCTATGAACATCCCTTTGTTCACCATCTATTTTTCTATTAGATTGACTGCTATCCTTACCCTTTCCACTTTCACCTTCACCACCCCCCTTCTTGTTTCCTTCATCATCTTAAAAATAAGAATTATTATTCTTATTATTTCCTCCACCTCCACCACCCTAATCCCCACCACCACCTCCACTAGTAGTATGTCCTCCCAGATTCTTCTTTTGTGACTCACTATTAGTATGTCCAGGCTTGAAGAATTTGGAGTGGGTGTGGACATTTTAAGAAAATAAATCTTCCAAGCCATCTCGACATTAGAAGATTCTATCTTAACTTTCTTCAAATATTCTTGCAGTTTTTCATTCTCCAACTGTAATCTCAAGAATTCAAGATTTGGAGGTGTAGTCAACGAAATATGACCTTTTTTGGCATTGTGTATGGGGGTTTCAATAGATGAAGTATGGGTAGTGGTATTGGTATTGAAGGTACTTTTCTTAGGTTGATCAATGGGCCTCTTACCATGATCTACAAATGATGTTTTCTTAGTAGTAGTATGAGGATCTAAAGCTCTAGTAGTTGAGATAGATGTCTTATAGGTATCGGTAACAAAGGTTCCCATCGGGATTGTTATTTTAGGGTTAACATTGGTCATTTTAGCATCAAATTTAAAGACATTTTATTCAAAGGTCTTATGCCTAGCAGCATCTTCTCTCATCTTCTCCAATCTTTGTTTCTGAGCATCTCTCTCAAGTTGCTTCACTCTAATAATATCTTCTCTCTCCTTTAACACCCTCAATCTATTATATTCTTCTTCTTTAAGCCTTAGCTCTTCTTATTCTATAGCTTGCATATCTTTATCTATATCTTCTTCATTTTCTAGAATATCTCCAAGATCACTTGGTGCAAGAGTATAGTAGGGTTGGTCAATAGGATCTTCCTCAAGAGAAAGGTGCACTTGTACATTAGGAGACTCACAGGCTCTTGGATTAAGATTCTTTCCACTAAAAATAGAGCCAACTCCAAGGGTTAAAGGCTCTAAACACTTCTTATTATTACCCCAAAAATCTCATCTATCCTCCTCTCTTGAGATATTAAGCTCATTATCAAACACTTGCTCAATAAGAAAAATTCCTTGGTCTACATTAGACCCTTCAATTTCATGTTCCTTTTCCTGGACACTGACACTACTTACATCAATATTAAAAGTAGGAGATGCATCAATAGGGGAATCAATAGACCTACTTGATTTAGAGCTCTTCTCTACCCAAGTGGAATGCTTTTATTTTATAGGCTTAGATTGTTCCTTATGCACTTATGATGCTTCTTTGCATAACTTATGGTCTTCTTCATGATGATAAATATTTTAGAATCCTTCTTCTTGTGTGCCTTTTGAGAATTTATTGTTATACAACTATTAGAGATGTCAAAGTTTCCACCCAAAATACTAGGAAATAGAAAATGATTGCACTTTGACTTTGTATTTGTAAGCTCAGAAAATATGTTAAACATAACCCAGCACAAGGTGATAGAATGAACTAAGACCTAACACATAAGACTAGGTATGACATGATGTATTGCAACAAAATTTAAACCAATTATTCTTTACATAGTAAAGAATAATATAATAAACTAAGTTTGAATCTATTTGTACTAGATCTGAACTTAGATACTTTTGACTTAGCGAGTCCCCAACAGAGTCACCCATCTGTTGGTTATTTTTTAAGAACCAAACTTACTTTAGAAAATACCTATGGAATTTTCCATTTCCAATACTTAGTACTCCAAAGGGATTAGCCAACATACGAGTAAAAGTTATGAGACTTCTACTCCTACACTTTGGGCTTTGCTAAACCTGGGATGATGATCCCAAGAAAATATATTCTAGAATTTATATTTTTACTACTCAAATACATGGTCAATAACATATAATTATCATAAAATTACTCAACAAGATAGTACATCAAACAAGTTGGTGGCTCATTTACTAATATCCTACACTTAGAGCATGAGAAGATGAAACTCAATGCAAAAAAAATATAGTGGTATCCATTTTGAAAGTTTATAAAATTAGGTGATTAGCTAATGAAGCAACCTAGGAACTAAATTATTAATACTTTGCATGAACCATTGTCTTATTCCAAGCATAGAGTCAATATCAACCTATGTAATTAGACAACATATTATTAATAGCAACCTACAATGTCAAGAAAATTTGCTTTACAACATTCCCCTATTACATTCATGATCATCACTACTTCCAAATATCTTAGCACCTAATTCTTATGAGTTAACAATCTCATCCAAGAACTTACATTAATTCATTGAACTAATAAGCTGAAATGAAATTAAAAATCTATTGATAAACAATAGAGACAAACAAAAGGAATCATGGATTACTTTCATTCATACCCCATAAAACGAGTACAAGGAGAGACAATAGTCATGAAATTAGTATTACTCTATATTGTATTTGCTATATTGTTATCAAAATTGCATACATAATAACAAAACTCTAGAATTAAGACAAAACTCTAAAACATGATTGATATTCCTTTTACAATTCATAGTGTTCAATACAAAACAATGAACCCCTACTTTCTAGCCTTGAATTCATTCTTACAAAAAGGAAGGAGCAAAACAAGCCTCAGGCTAGAAAGTACACTTGTAAAAATTCCATTCGACTGCTTATAATAATGATTCCCCTATTTAGTTGTAGTGCATTCCTAAGTGGTGGGAAACATGTGGGGAAATGAAAGTGGTCTTAATTTTTTGTTGGAGATCCGGTCCAATCTTTAAAAATGTATCTTCAAACAATTACCTCAAAACCTATTGCTATGGACACAAAGTGAAAGAAGGAAAGCATGATAGAAATAGAAAAAAAAAGATAAAAGATATGTCCATGTCTACAGCCTTGTCATCAAATCAACTTCAAGAATATGTGTACTATATTTTCCATACTTTATCAAAAGCCTAATCTGTACTAAATCTAGGCAACGCAGTGCAATTCTCACTTATCTATTATTCTTCATGGTTGTAGAATTCAAAATTTTAAATTACCACCCCTCCATTTCATATTAGTCCACCACTCCCTCCAAGTGTCTACCTTTCCATGCTAAGAATTTCTCTGTAGTGTCCCAATTGAAATTCATGACTTAATCAACCATTTCTCTATAAGGTGCATACTTGGTGACAATTTGGTTAGCCTCTTTATAAAATTCTAGTGAGACAATCTCAACATGAGCTAACACATCCATGTTTATCTTCAATGTGTCCATATCAAATTTCTAACAAATTCACATTTCTTGATTTGAAATAACCTTATTGGTTTCATTTTTCAACTCTTGTAGATTTTTGATGCTATTATCACCCCTTAGAATGGATGGAAGAAGGTGATGATGTGATTCGTGGAAGTATTTTACCACCACTTTTATTTTGTTCTCTAATGGTTCAATATTTCCCCTGCATCCTTCAATTTGACCTGTAGAATATTGGAAGAGTGAAGAAGAATTATTATCTCTACAGTTTTGTGTTGTCATTGATATCACCATGTTGTGATTGCAAGTCTAAGTCAATGTTTGATCCAATATTTTTGTCTAGTATCTAAATTGATATTTGAGATGTACTGAATAGTATTCTAGTCCCCAATCCTTCATAGTTGTTAGTTGATGCTTGCAGTTTTGGGACACTATTTATAGTTGCTGAAGGCATGTATGTTCAGTATTTATTATGCACTAGTGCTCATACAACAAATTGGCATTATTCTGTTGATTGCTTTATGTAATGAAGCCTATTTCTAGTTGACTTCTTGGTTATAATATGATGAATTAATTTTTCTATATGGATTTGCATGCAACCTATCTTAAGTCTATGCCAAGATGATGTAGCATGTTGAACTGTTGGTTTTCCTTCTTGGAAGATTTTGTGAATGCTTGAAGCCAATAGCTGGTATTTTTGGTAAATAAGAAGTGCATCTAATTAGGCCAACCTAATTGTTGCTTGTAGATAGATCAATTATATATACATGCGTGTTGGACAATTTTTGAAAGCTGTGTGTGACTGTGTGTATGATCGATGAAGTAGTAGTGAATACAAAAATGAAGGAGAGCGAAAATGATGAAGTGTGTCAAGTAAGTCTATTGAGGATCACTAGAAATGCATTAGCACTTGTTAGGTGCACTATCCTTAGTTCATTTTTGGCTATAAAGCCCAAATTTGTGTTGTAAATCTTTTAAAGGAAGTGAGATTTTGTATTCAGACAATGAGTCCTATTCAAGGAAGTTAGCGCTTGGTCGTAAGCCTTACATATTTAGTTATGAAACTACTTTATATTGTGAGTTAATCCTCACCATGGATTTTCCCTGATTGGTTTTTCCACATAAAAATATGGTTTTCATTGTGTTTATTCAATTTATGTTATTTATGTTTCATGCTCATACTTAATAACAAAATAGTGTGGTTGGGAAATTGATAAGTGTTGAATTTTTAGTTTTAATTTTGTGATAACCGATTCGCCCCCCTCTCAATTGTCCTGTGCCTTTTAACAATTGGTATCAGAGCTTGGTCCCTCTAGAAAAGTCTAACAGCTTGAGGGAGATCCTAAAAATGGAAGAAATGAATGATATGAGAGGCCAGATAGCTCGAAGCATCTTGGTAAGTGGAAGCATGAGAAACAGCATCCGAAAGAGAACTGGATGAAGCAAATGAATGTGTCTAGAAGCTAAAGGAAAATTTGAAGAAATTCAAGGAAAGATACAAAGAAGTAAGTGAGCAGCTAAAACAAGAGATAATTGGATTGAAAGTGACTATAGAAGAAAATAAGAGAATTGAAGAATGTGAATATAATGGTCCAGTACAAATCAAATGAATGCTTTAAACTTGAATAAGAGGTAGTAAACTATAGAGTAGAACTAGAAAAGGAAAAAATCTAT